>PVIU01011027.1:0-66903 GCA_004026605.1 Ondatra zibethicus
GGTGTGGTTAATATAGAAGGTGTGGTTAATATAGAAGGTGTGGTTAATATAGAAGGTGTGGTTAAGTTAAGTGTACTCATCCTAGTGCCACACAGACTCACTGGAGGACGTCAGGCATTCAGGGAAGGAAAAAAGCAGTTATTGAGCCACATGAAAACACCACCCAGGATGAACAGCGCCTCCTGGAAAATGAGCGTATACAGCAAGCATTCCTCTCCTATACAAACTGACTGAGAGTAAATGATTCAATAAGCTGAGAATATTATTCCTTTGAAAACAACTTAAGCTGGTTTGCAAAGGTCAAAAGAGAGATGAGATACCATAGTCATAATTCTACTTTTGTGTGGACAAGTTGAAATTGTTTAATTAATACTTCCTTCTTAATTCAGGATACAAAAAATTATGTCACATTCAACAACACGCCTCCTCATTCTGAAACTCATAAAAATTTCATTTAAGACACATGAAACTAGTGAACTTGAAGATTCATATAAAAGATTCATAATACTCTTCCCTAGTGAAATGATCCATTTTTAACTTAAATTTTTTGAGTTTATAATATAATTATACCATTTCTTTCTTCCCCTTAGCCCCTTCAAACCATCCCTTATACCATGCCTTGCTCTGTTTAAATTATTGACCAATTTTTTCATCTTTAATCACTTATATTTTATATTAGCTTTTAGTCACATGGTTTAGAATAGTGTCATGATATTTTTTGTTTACAGTTGGTTCATTAGAGATTTCATGTGGCATGAGTAGCCAAAGGCTTGTTGAAACTTCTGCTACCAGAAAGTCCTCATGCTTGCTTGAAAGTCCAGCTGCTGTAATTTAAAATAACTTCTCTTATATCTACTTCTATGCAACTGAAATTAGTAGAACAGTAGATCATGCAGATCAGCAGAGGAGCTGACATGTATGTTTCACCCATGTTGGCATGTAAAACTCACAATAGCAATGTCATTTCCATACAATATTTAATTCTATTCCATTTCACACTTTCCATTATTCCCTACACTTTCAAAATCAACCCTTCTGAGTCCATGCTGTAGATCTGAATATGGGATGCTAAAAAAACTGGAAGTCCTATAGATGCAACAACCTCATCTCCCAATGAAACCAGAACTTACTTCAAATGAAGAAGCAGCAGCAAGTAAACCTGTCACAGCCTTTCTTCCTTATGTGACCCCTCTAACTTACAGTGCAAATGAAGACAATGAGAAAATGGGCCAACCATAGTTCACTTTACAACCTATCCTTCCTTATTCAACAGTAAGCTAAAAGTATAGATGTTGTTGGAATGTGGACATCCATCATGTAATAGCAATACCATAATAGTTGTAATAGTGACCTAATTTATATTCCGTTCTACTCCTCTTCTAAGAACAAAATACATATTCAAGAGCAAGTCATAAACACTGGTGATTCTGCATGTAAGATCAAGTACTTTAATTGGTTTGTGAATGGCCACTGTGGGGTTAGGGATGTGTATGACAGTTAAAGTGTTTGCCTCATCAAGCTTTAGATCCCATGTTTGGTTCTCTAGTTACATGACAACCAGGCATGACTGCAGTCTGAAACTCTAGGCTGAGAAAGTAGAAATGGCATCAAAGATGACTAAGAAGAACAGCTATAACAGTGAGACCTGAATTTGACTGAAAGACCCTTCCTCAACAAATAAGGTAAATGTACAGCAGAAGATGATTTTAAACATCAATCTGCCTCCACGTGCATATGAGAAACACAAGAAAAATCATGTGAAACACACTACACCACAGTCACACATACACACACACACACACACACACACACACACACATTCACACATTTTAAAAGGCCATTATATATAACATAAGCATAAATTGACATTTTATAATGTCTGTTCAGGACCCTTCAGGATGCTGAAAATCACCGAGTGTTGTGCAGATGATTGTTTCTCTGATTCACCTCTACTTTCACCTTGCTACTTTACTTCTCACAAGAATCTAATAATATTCCTCGGGTTCCTTGAAGCAGTACACAAAGATGTGTTACATTAAAACATAGTGATACCCTTAGTCAAAATCTAGTCTATCAAGATTAAAAGACTGCAGAGCAGATCAGCTTGTGTTTGAAAGAATAAGTTTATAGCCTGTCCTGTGTCAGTTTGAGTTTTGGCTTCATAGCATACAAATGCTATGCATTGGGCTACATACCCAGTCCTGTCAAGCCTTGGTTTCCTGGTCTTTAAAATGGGGATTATATCAGTAAACATGATGTATAGTTTTATTTAATTCAAACTTTTATTTTTGAGTATTTCATTTGTACACCTTCCCCCTTCCAACTCCTCCCATGTCTCCCTACCACTGCCTGGGATTTATGACCTCTTCTTCTTTAATTATATTATCTTTCTGAAAGGTATTTTAGTTTAATGAGAGAAAGAATCAGCTTCACTTCATTCTTCCTGGGTAGGGCACAAGTAAGATTTCCTAAGTGTTGGAAGGGGAAGAAGTATGATAATATTAAAATAAGAATGTAAATTGAAAAACCTTATCTCTAAAAACTACTAAAGACTATCAAAGACACTTGAATACCTTACTAGTTTTGGAAATGGAACAGACCAGACATAGAGAAAATCATCTGATGAAGTCAGTGGTATTCTAAAGACTCAGATCTGATGAAGCTTGGTATCTTTGGTCAACACGCATAATTATGAATGAAAAATGAAAATATTCTTCAAAATTATGTAGCAAATGCTACTCATAGATTGCTTTTAGAATAACTAAAATTGTATCTTTTTTCTTTTTTCCCAGTAAAAAGTATTTTAATTTACTGTTAATGACAAACATGTTGCAGGGCTGGAGATATGGCTGAGTAATTAAGAGTACTTGATGCTTTTGTAGAGAAGCCAAGTTTGAGTCTCAGCACCTACATGGTGGCTGAAAATAGTCAGGACCTCCAATTTCTGCAATTTCTCATCTTTGTGGGCATCGTATGTGCATGGTGCACAGACATACATGCAGTAAAAAAACTCATACACATAAAAGAGATAAGGTTAAGTAAAAAAAAATTAAAAGAAAAAATAAGAAAGAAAGCAATGTTGCATTTATATGTTTAAAAAATTAAGAATATTATAAAAATGGTTCTCTACTTTCCTGTAAAAGGAATTGAACTACATATATGCTTAGGTTTCTAGTGTCAATGAATATTGTTAAATTCACTTAGCAAATAATGTGTCTTAAACATCATTAAGTTTCTGATTTCACAAAGTCTCATCCATCTCTAAGGAACTATTGTCAGTTGATGCTCCTGGGAAAGGGAGAGTTGTTTTTTTTAAAGGGTGTGGATTCTGGTGGCTTGTCTACACTCTAGCATGAAGCCAAACATCAAGCATGTATGGTCAGCAAAACTATACTTGACGGATATCCTCATTAGCTTTTGTCATCTCAGCACAAGCTAGAGTTATCTGAAAAGAGAGAGCTATTTGTATTATGCCTCTGTAACATTGTTCTGTGGAAAACCTGTGGGGCGTTTTCTTAACTAATGATCGCTATAGAAGGGCCCATCCCATGTGAATGACAAAGCTCCTAGGGTTGTGGTCCTAAATATAATAGAGCAGTCTGAGCAAGCCATGAGGATCAAGCCAGTAAGCAGCATTTCTCCAGAAATTTGAAAATCTCTTAGACGCTATCATGGGCATTGATGTGATATTTTGAATTAAGAACCACTAAAGTGAAACTTTAGGTTTCCTGGGACAATCAATACTGATTTTTTGGGCTGAAGAATCAACTGTGATTCAGAAGAGACTAGCAGTACTACTGTGTTGTGGAACAATCTTTTGTATACAATGAAGATGTGCTGTTCTCATTGGCTAATAAAGAGCTAAGTGGTCAATAGCTACACAGGAAGAGGTTAGACAGGAGAGCCAGACTGAGAATGCTGAAAACAAGAAGGGTGGGGTTGTCAGCAGGACACAGAAGAAGCAAATTGGTTAAAAATGGGTTAAAGTTGTAAGAGTCAGTTAGGAACAAGCCTAAGCTATCAGTTAAGCTTTCATAATTAATAATAAGTCTCTGGGTGGTGTTGTGTGATATTTTGTTTGTGTTTTGAAAAATAAAGCTTCCCTGGAGATCAGAGGGAAGAGATTGCCACTACTTAATCATAGAAGCTGGGCAGTGGTGGCTCACACCTTTAATCCCAGCACTTGGGTGGTGGAAACAGAAAGTGGTAAAGTGGGGTGGAGAAGGGATCTCTGCCTATCAGACTGAGTAACAAAAGAGGTAGGATATAACTGGTGGCTTCTCCTGGGTCTTTGGTCTTCCAGGTTTTACCCCAATATCTGACTCCTGGGTTTTATTGATTAAGATGAATTAGATAACATTTCAGTGTGGTTATTTGGGGGCTGGGACAGAAAATTTCACTGATACCACTAAGTCCAAATCTTCTGGGCAGTGTTTCCTCAGGATCAATACATAGCAGTTGTAGTCCAGAGGGGGCCGACATTGTACCCTCTGCTGGCAGCTGAACTTGGAAATATGTAGTTTCCCATGTGGTACCGAATTTTGAAGGAATGAAGGAGTCATGGGGAGCAACCAAGCTTTGAAAGGCACCATGAGGGCCTAGAGAGGCTAATGGTGATTGTGAAGCCTCAGTTGATGTAGAAGCCCTGGGATTGATGGTGTCATTAGAGGAGATTGAGTTTTGGCACCATGTGTCATGGGCAGAGCACCTGAAGAGAACAAATGAGCGGCTTGTCCAGTTACAGTGGAGACCACACATTTTGGAGATGTCAGTACCACAGTGTTACCTACAAGAACAGCAGCAAGTGTGGGATTAAGACAGCCTGAGCCTATGAGACATATTACATGTGTTGTGGCAAGACCTTTGGAGCCAGTGACCCTGCAGTGTCTAAACCCAAGTTTTCCTATTTTAGACTTTTGTTTAACTTTGTTCTGATTGAGACATTGCTCTAATTCTTCCTCCTTGGAATATGAATTTATTTAATTAATTTCTTATTTTATAGGAACCCACGGTAATAGACTTTGAAATTTTAGAGAAACTGGCTATTTTACAGTGACAGACCAACAACATCTTTGAATTTGTAAAGATTGTGGGACTTTCAAAGTTGCAATGTGTTTAGTATTGATATAATGATATCAATATGAGATATTGGGCATAAACTAGAAAGGGAAGGTTACAGTTAAATAATGATGTGTTTTTGACTCAGGATCAGTAGCTCTGGGTGTTTTTTCTTTCATTTTGTTTTGTCAGTTTGACACAGGCTAGATTTCTTTGAGAGGAGGGAACAATAAAGAAAATGTCTTTGTAAGATTGGTCTGTGGGTGAGACTGTGAAGTATTTTCTAAACAAGTGCTAGATGTGCAGAGCCCATTGTAGGAGGTTCTACCCCTGTACAGGTATCCTAGATGATACAAGCAAGCAGGCTGAGCAAGCCACCAGGAATAAGTCATTGGGCACTATTCCTCCATTGCTTATGCTTCGTGACTCTTGCTGTGTGGCCTTGAAAAATGTATTAAAGCAGCCCGACTTGTCTGCTCCACAGAGATCAACTCCTCCCACTGTCATGGATTTTCTGCCTTCAGGTACTGTACCGTGTCAAACCATAAGCCAAATAACTCATTTCCATTTAGCTGTTTCTTATTAGGTCTTCTAGTCAGACAGACAAGAAACTAATCAAGTACATTGCATCAAGTACAGTGACATCAAATTCACAAAAATTTTATAATTTATCTTTGAAAAACTAGCAATAAAACTTATACTAAATATTCATTCATAGTCATTGCTATATTTTTATTAATTTGTATGATAAGGTAGGCTGGATGGTGTGATTCTATTCCAAGTAGCTGGGAACTGATGGGGAGAGATTGCAAGTTTAAGGCATACCCACATTACAGAACAAATTCAAATTAAGCCTGGGATGCTTAACTAGAGACCAACTCAAGAAGAGCTTAAAATGAGGTAGTTACATAGATCCAGGGTAGATCATTTGTCTAGTGAGCATATAGCCTTAGATTCAGTGCCCACTAAACGCACGTGCGCACACACACACACAAAATAGATTTATGAAACATCACCTAATTTCTTGACTAAAGCCACATCTAAATCTACAGTCATGCAAAAGAATAAACTTATTTGGTTATTATGTTACATTTTATACATTGCAGTAAAAACATCATTCAAACACAATAACTAAGTTCTTCCTTTGTGTTAGGACTAAATTGTGCTGGTTTCAATTATGCATAACACACACAACATACCAGTTGAGTCACTGTTCCTGCCAAGGTACCGCCAGAGCTGTCTCCTGAAATACAGATATGAGCAGGATCCACTCCATATTTTTCAAGAACTTTATCCTGGAGAAAGAACTTGATCACAAAAATACAATCTTCAAGGGCAGCTGGGAATAGATACTGAGGAGCAAGTCTGTAGCTTTAGAGGTAAGTCAAACAAAAAAGAAACAAAGAACTTAAGATACTTATGATTAGGCTCAAATATCTAATTATCTCTAAATTTTACTAGCAGATATATAAATAAAATTTGGCCCTAGATTGAACCTTTAAACCCATCAAATAAACCCAGGCTCACTAATAAATAACTTCTACTTTAAAATAAGACATAGGTTCTGGTTTAAATTGTTTTGGGTATTAGTCCAATTTGAAGAAGAATAAATAGCATGTATTTTCACCCTCATGAAGCCTGTAAACTTCACCAGACTCCGAATGGCGTTGGTGACTCAAAAGCAATTCATGATCATTGATTAGATTATTCAAAAAATTTAAAACCAGAAAATCTGAGAGCAAAGTGTTGGTAGTTGCCTTCAATTAGAAACTTATTTGGCCAAAATTTCACAAATTGTAGAATTTCATTTCCTAAGCACAAGGATTTGAATTAAAACAAGCAGTTTGATATAAAAATATGTAAGCTATATAAATGAGTATTGCTAAAATACTGTGATTCTTAAGACAAAATATATCAGATATGTACTCCCTTATCCTCACCCCCATCTCACTATGCAATCATTTATAGAATCATGTCTCAATTAAACAGTCTCATTTTTTTAACTCTTTCGATTAGCATTAGAATTCTTGAATTATTCATAGTTCTATAATAAACAATATTACTCAGAAAGTCTTTGTGAATTTTTAAATTTTAAGGTGTGTCTAAGTGTTTAAAAATAGCATAATATCAACCATGAAACATCAAAATATAATTTTATTTCAAGGTAAAGAACAAAAGTTGCCTGCAATAATTTTAGAATCCTTAAACTAGATATAACTTTACTCTCTTAAAAACTTATGTAAATTATAACATGATAAAGTTGATTAAATTATGATAAAGGCAAACTGACATTACTACTATAAGTTAGAAATTTCTCAAACATAAGTGATTCCATTTGCTTTAAAGCAGTGGCTATGTGCATGGCTGTACTGAACCCGCTAGTTTATGCTACTTGACACTATTATACTATCAGGAAAAATTCCCTATAATGTTTCAGCAAAAATCTACAATTTTGAAATTCCATTCCTATGCTATAAAATTAGCAGGAGAAAGCCAATTTTCTCCAACCTCATGATGAGGCATAAGAAGTATAGAATACACCCAAAAGGTCATAAAGCAACAGCAAGTATTGAACTTTCTGGTATATTGTTGAGCATTTGAACAAAAGTCATGAATTAATAAAAGCCATCATTGGAAAGGTTCTTGAGATGTTTGAGTGGTCCCAACATTGGTTCTAATTGATATTACTAGGCTCATTAATGACTCCAAGATACATTGATTGCTTCTACTCCTCATGATGTGGGATTTCCCTCTGTATGCTGTCATTACCGTTAATGAATAAAGAACTGCTTTGGACCTGGAGCAGGGCAGAACTTAGTTAGATGTGGAAGACTAAACTGAATGCTGAGAGAAAGAAAGGCAGAGTCATAGAGAAGCCACGTAGCCCTGCTGGAGACAGACACCAGAACATTAGCTGGTAAGCCACAGCCACATAGTGAGACACAGATTAGAAATGGGTTAAATTAATATGTAAGGGTTACCCAATAAGAAACTACAGCTAATGGGCCAAGCAGTGATTTAATTAATACAGTTTCTGTGTGATTATTTCGGGGCTATGTGGCCAGGAACTACCAAGGGGACTCCGTATTACACACTTAGTTATGATAAATATACACTGTAGGCATATTACCTGGGTAGGCTTTATGTTCTTAAAGCTGCCATTGCTCTATTGGCAAAGATTTTCACACCTCTGCATCTCATGGGAGTCTATCATGGCAGGGATGAATGCAAAATGGGGCCTTGTTGAGGAAATTTTGATATTATAAGGTTAAGAAAAGATTTTATAAACCCGAATTTCCTGGCAGCAATCAAGCTACCACTGAGGATTTTGCAGCTTGTACTGTAAACTAAGCTTATGGTGGGAGGGCAAGGGCACAATAATAAAAATAGCCAGTCTCTTACTCTGGTGCCACCACCACAGCATCAAGTCTGTTGGCTGTTATTCGGTTCAGGGAGTCATAGGGCAGCATCTCTGAAATGAAAGACAAATACAGAACAGAGCTGTGTAAATGCCAGGCAATGGAAACCCAGACACATCTATGAATCCTCACAGAAATCGGAATTGTGATTACTTAATGGAAATCTTGCAGTCAACACTTTGGCCACCACGTGTAAGAAAACTCCACTGGAGTAAGCAAACCTTCCTTAACTCCTACCCACTAAATCCTTCTTAACCCAGGCCAGAAGAGGAAACTCTTGCTAGGTCACAATGAAAGAAGCTTGCTGTGCCTTGATGACCTGTTTGGGTTCTCACAGAAGACTTGCTCTGGCTTCGTTGCATTGCTAGCCTCACCTGACTCCAGGCCCACAGCCTGGTGCACTATGACTGCTCTCGTGCTGCTCATTTCTGGGGTCAGTTACATCAGGAGGAGACTGTGGCTGAGCAGTACCGAAGGGCTACACCAGGCCTTGTTGCACAGACAGTGACTGAGGAGCAGTGGTGAAGATCACAGTCCCAAAGCTTAAACAGCAACAAGCTATCCTTATTTATCTTTTACTTTTCAGGAGAGGAAAAAGTTTATGTCTTGACTCTCTCAAAGTAGCCATGCCCATACCATAAAATTGGCTATAAATCAGAACTCTAGAGGTAAGTTGAAGATCATATTATAATTATCATCATAACATTCATAAATTTAGATAGTCACCTTCATTAATCTATCTTTAAAGATCTTTTAGAGTTCTCAGACTTTTTAATAAAGGGACTTTAGTTTACCTAAAGCCTAATATACTTCTCAGGATAATTTTTTAAAATGATTTTTCCATAGTAAGAGACTTAGGCTTTAAAATAAACTTTAAGTTGCTTTTTTGAACATAAGTGAAAATTTTAATTGTAGTTAAAAACAATCATCATTTTCTTGTTTACAATATTTTTACAGAAATTAACTATGGATTGAATTTAGTTGTTATATCAAGAGGAGAGACAAAAAATAAATTTATTATGATTAAAATCTTAACAGAAAACGATGCCAAAATTTGTCAGCAAAAACCAATTAACTTAAAAAGTGAATTTATTATATAAAACATAATGACTACTGACAAATGCTCAATGGAAAAATTAACTCATTGCAGGAGAAGGTGTAACAAGATCATGAGGTGCATAGAATTCCATTTCATATAGCAATTGCAATCAAATTAAAACACACATTAAAAAATACACTTACTGAAGCTTCCTGTGACAAAAGCACCACCATGAATGTAAATGACAGCTGGTCTCTGTCTTTCAGACTTCCTTTTTGGCAAATACAGACGAACAGGAATGTTACTGAAGTCTGTGTCAATCACTGTAATGTTTTCATCTGAAATTGGCTCTATATATTGAGTTTTCGTTATAATGAAGAAAAGATCTTCAAATTTCATAAGACCCGTATATTCAAATAACGTGGCCTATGAAAACAACATCCAAATGTACGCATTATTTTTTTATTTTAGCAACACTGAATTCACATAAAGATGCAATGGGAAAAAGTAAGTGGTGCAATAATGCCATAGTGTGTATAGCAAGCACATCTTTCACCAAAGGTGAAATGCACATCTCAGAAGAAGGAGAAGAAAGGCATGGAAACACAGAAGACGGGAGAGATGGCTGAAATACAGTGTCTTCCAAACATGACAAGGCAATTGCACTTATCACTCATAGATGCTCTGGTTATCTGCATGAGATGTGCACATGACCAGATCAAATAATATGGAAGCATTTATTGGGGCTTTGTAACACAAGAAGCCCCAACCCCAACTCAGGAGCTATTGACAGTTAATGGCTACTGGGGATGAAAGGATCAGGTACCTTCAGGGGTATAGAAAGTTGCACTGGCTCCAGCACATGGCTCTACATCCATAGGCAGCACTAACTGGACAGTGAGTTATGAAAAATATTTTTTAGGGGCTGGAGAGATGGCTCAGTGGTTAAGAGCATTACCTGCTCTTCCAAGGGTCCTGAGTTCAATTCCCAGCAACCACATGGTGGCTCCCAACCATCTGTAATGATGCAGACATCATTACAGATGCCCTCTTCTGGCCTGCAGGCATACATGCAGACAAAATACTGAGCCATAGTAAATAAATAAATAAATCTTAAAAAAAGAAAAAAGAAAAATATTTTTTAAAAAGGACATGATGTTGTGAGGGCTATGCAATATGAAGAGTCTGGGAGAAGTTGTAGAATGAATATGATCAATATATAGATATAAATATAAAGATGATAGATAGATAACAGTAAATATATATTTTATTTATATTTTCAAAACAAAGGAAAAGCACAAAGGAAAATAAAATGAGAAAATATTTGCACTAAATATGCAAACATTATCATCTTTACTTTAGAAAAACATGAAAGTATTGCTAGACTAAAAATCAGACTTATTACATGTCCGATGCATGTACTCTTATTTATACTCTAGAAATCTCAATAAATTCATCTGTAATAATACATGCATAATATTAGACCAATCAACATTTCATGAGAGATAAGGGACTTGTAAATAAGGTCCCACACAAATCTCAGGAAATACTGACACTTAATGGTTGCTGAGAGAGGAGATGCCATTTTCTTCAGTGGTGTAGATAGCTAGCCTTGTTCTGATACATAATGCTCCCCCATGTTAAGGCAGGACACTAATTAAATTAGTGGGGATTCACAAAGAAAACATAAGGATGCAGGGGGAGAGAAGAGGGTTAGTGAGGGAGCGGGAGGGGACTGGGAGAAGGGGAGGAAGTGTAAATTTTTGAATGAAAAAAATTTAAAAAAATAGAAAATATGGTACATACGCGTGACAGAAAATGCCATAAAAATGATGGAGCATTTGCTGCAAAGTATTTTGAAATTTTTCGCCTCAAAAAATGGCAAATGTTTGAGGACATAAATAAGTTCGCCCTAATTTAAATATCACAGGAATTGCAGGCGAAGTTGTCTACTACCTACCCCACCACTCAAGAGGTGGAGGCAGGAGTTCAAGGCATAGGAAGACCCTGTCACAGCTAAAAATCATCCCTGTGTCAAATATTACACAGTACTCCATTAAAATGTCTAACAGATTTTTCTATATTTGTTAAAATTTTCAAATAGCAAAAAATACAGATTATAAAGTTCAAAACGTACACACAGCATTTGAGACAATTTTCTTGGTGTGGTAAGAAGCTTAGGGTTGGGTCTGAGACTTAAGCTCGATCCCTAGCTACGCATGCAGCCACTTAGCTCACTCAGTTCCACCTGGAATGCCTCGGGACACATGTGCACACACCTGGGACCCATCCCGGAATTCGGCCTGCCTTGAGGTAACCTTCCTCCACCCTTTAACATAGCTGTCCCAGCAGAGCCTGCCTCTGGCTTATGGCCTTGACTCCCTGTTAGACTGTGTACTTCTAGATCTTTCTTTTTTATTCTCTAGGGTGTCTCTAATGGGCCACTCAACAAATTTGGACTGCCTAAAATCCCAAGCTAAGAAAGCTATCCTGGGAGTCTTCTGTTTATTGTGCAGCTGGGACCCTACTCCCAAGTGAACTCAGACTTAACCCATCTTGGTGGGAAGTGATTGTGTACACATTCCTCCTAAGGTAGTTCTGTTGTCCTCAGTGAGTGGCTACCCCTTCATGCTATGCAAAAAACCATATCCAAACTAGGCAATCTAATGCAACAAGCATTTATTTGACTCCCAAGTCAGTGGATTCACGATTTAGACTGGGCTTGGCTAGGCAGTTCTGGGCTGGCTGTCTCTTCCACGGGCTCTTCTCAGCAGCCTGATCCAGGCTGTCAAAGGCAAAGAACAAGGGCTATCTAGAGAGGAGTACCATAGAGACAGCTTTGTTTTTTAAGAGCATGGCTGCAGGGCTATGCTTCAAGCACTGCTAATGGAAGCTGAGTGGAGAGCTTGGGAAAGCTGCAAAACCACTACATGCCTTGCTAGAACATCCATTTCTTCACTGGCATTACAGCCTACTTTGGGTTGAAGTAAATACAAAAATATAGGAGACCAGCTGAGACTACAGCCTCATGGGACTGAGCAACTACTGGACTCTTGGACTTTCCATTCACAACTAGCCATTGCTGGATTCAGGCTACTGTGGGCTCCCTGCCTTCTTGTGAGCACTCATTACTTCATGGCCTTCAGGTTTTGAGTTGGAAGAGACACCAGAAGTCACCCAAAGCAGCCAACCCCTGTCCAACGTCTGACAAGTGGAGATCCAGGGAGAGGGCCAAGAGGACTGTCAGGAGCATAAGAAGTGAGGAAGCATTGGCTGCCAGGAGTGGCAAACGATCAGCCACTGGGAAGGATGACTGCAGTGGCTTCCGAAGACTAGAGTAAGAAGTTCCTCCAGAAAATCACACCTGTGTCCCAGCCAGCATCCACAGCCACTCTCTGTATGAGATACCCTGCCACTGGAACTTTAGCCCCCAACTACACCTAGAGGAGTGATCGCCAGCGCCATAGTCCCACCTGCACCTGAAAGAGCATTCAAGGAAGTCACAGGACCCAACTATGCCAAATGGAGGAAGAGGGTCCCCAAAACACAGAGTCCACTTATACTTATTGGAAGATGAGATGGGCAAACAGCAGTGGTGCGGGAGAACAATTCTATATCTGTCAATTACATTTTTAATAAACGCTGATTGAAGTATAGGTGGGAAAACCAGACAGGAAATAGAGGTAGAGCAGTGAGAACAGGAGTATTCTGGGAAGAAGGAAGCTCTTTCCACAGTCCTGCCCAGACCACCGAAGAAGCAGGATGTGACCTGCCCTGCTGAAAAAGGTACTGGGCCACGTGACTAACATAGATAAGAATAATGGGTTAATATAAGTTATAGGAGCTAATATGAAGCCTGAGCTAATGGGCCAATCAGTTTATCATTAAAAAAAAAGAAAGCATAAGAGTAGAAAGAGAAAATTTTGAGAACAGTTTCAGCAAGAGAGGTGAATTCATCATGTGAATTTATGAAATTGTCAAACAATAAAAGCTCATTATAAATTTAAAAATAAATCTAAAGCATACAAAAATTGAAATCAAGATAATCTCATTTGATACCACAAATTTTTGCCACTGTACTTTTCATTGGGTTAAGTTCTTATTAACTTAGTTTTACCTAAAAATACCAACTGGAAATAGCCTTTTATGCTTCCTTTTCTTTGTATGTCTATTCCCAATATTTTATTTTAATTTTTATTCATTAAATTTAGTTTCAGTGTTTAAAGTTTAGCTGTGTGTATGTGTCTATGTGTGTGTGTATGTGTGTGTGTGTGTACAGGCATGTGGGTGCCATGTATGTCAATGGGAGCCAGAGAATACATTCGGATGTTGAATCTCAGTTTTCAATTTATTTGAGTTAGGGTTTGCTGTTCTTTGCCACTACATATGCCAGTTGAGATAACCCATAAACCTCCAGGGAGTCTCATGTCCCATCTTTCCCTGCCACTATGGAAGCTGTGGGGTCACAGATGGACACCACTCTATGTACTTTTATGTGGGTACTAGACTTCCAAACTCATGTTTCCCTGACAAGTGCTTTACCCACCAACCCATCTTCTTTGTCTTTGACTATTTCAAAATTAAAATATAATGAGTAAACAGGAAATGCATTAAAGCAACTTCCAAAATTCTAGAATTACAAAGATACCTGGCTGCTTGGACAGTTACACAAAGTTCTTCTGTCCTCAGCCTACAGGCCTAGAGTGTCTTGCAGATTTCTCAGTGAAGTAGGAAATTTGAAGGACTGTTCCACTTATTTTGGTAAAATTTGTCAGTCACTTTCTTCTGTGTCCTGCAGAATGTCTGACAGACTCTTTCATGAAGTAGGAACCTGAAGGACGGTCCCTCTTTGTTTTGAGAAGTTCATAAGTTATTTTCCTGTGTGTCCTACATGTCCAGTTTATACAGCATACAGTCAAACAGTCCAGGCAAGAGCAGTTTCTTGTCCAAATGGCTTTGTCACACTGAAAGCAAACTCTACAAGGAGCTTATTCAATGCCCATCATCCTATTGAAGTAATTGGTGCTGCCAGGAGCAGATGTCTCACATCAAAGAATTCTAATTTCTTAAAACATTTTAAATGCCATATTCTGTAGCCCTCTGAAATATTTGAAGATTATCTATCTTTCTGAAATATTATTTTGTGTATCTAGAAAACCTAACATGTCTATAAATTTGACTACTAGAGATGACTGCTTATTTGCATTTCTTAACTATGTTACACTTTAAAATAAGTTGCATGAGCATAATACTTTAAACAAGAGTGGAAATATACAAATAGTATAACAAAGCGTACCTTAAATTTGTATCAATAGACCAAAATCCATACTAATATAAAGTATTTTGAGATTAACAGTTATTTTTTTGGATTAAGGTAGATTTAATAATCTAAGTTTTTTCCCTCATTTCTATATCACATTCCCCTCTTTTCTTTAGAAATTGACTATGGCCATTAACCATTTATAACTAACCTTCTTTAAATGAAATCAAACATTTATAAACAGTGTTTTGGAATTTGGGTGTAGTTTTCTATTTTACTTTCTACTGATTGGGGACACTGGTAATCTTTTGGGGATCCTAAGAAAATGTAGAATTACATTCAAGTCCTGACTGGGGTATTTTGTGTGGCTGGTCCATCTCTTCCAGTAGCCTGGAAGCTGTTGTGAATGTTGAATCACCTGGGACATCATCCCCAATGGAGACCTTTCATAGGGGCTTGCTCAACCAAACCATATTAACCTAGAAGGAACCAACAGCTTTTCATCTCATAAGGAACAGAAACAGAACTGCTTCTCCCTCCAAAGCAACACATCTTCTAAGTTACATTTTACAAATATGTTTATCTTTTACTTTTGTTTTAAAGTTAAGACATTTAAAAAATATTTCAGTTGGTATAATTTGTCAGTACCTCCTTCAATCTTATGTCTCTTAGTAGCTGTCATTTGCTTTGAGCAACCAAAAAAATTCAAAATTAACACAATACTATACAGGATCCAGACTCGTTGTGTATTTTTATCTCTGTCTGGCTTTTTTAATAGTACTATAATATCTCTTTAAAGAATCTGTTTTAAATTATGTTTTCTATAACTGTCCATACCCATTTTCTTTCTTTCTTAAGCCTACTCACCTTGTTAAACACATAAAAACATGTTTAGTGGTTCTTCTGTCTAGACTTCATTTTACTGTGTATCTTTCAATTTTCATCTATATTTATGTATTTCATAATTCTATTTTACATTTGAGGACACAAAAGCCAAATTTTACAATTATTTGTTTCAAAATACATTTATATTGATAGATGATAAGTATTGAGTCACTTTGGTGATATATGAACTAGTGATATATGTACTACTCAAGGATGATGTCATAACCATTTATAAAATGGCACTTGTCCACCCTCAATTCCCTATTCTTCAGTCAACAACATGAGGCATTAAGAAACCCAAACCAGAATAACTCAATGAACTTTGGACTCAGAAGAAAATGTGTCAGTTATTAATGATTAGTTTGACTGTCAGTTTCATACAACCTAGAATCATGTTTTGATAACATTAATTTATATGGTAATTCACAGCCTCTGTTTCCCAGATTGAACCCTGATAGCTAGCTAAATATAATCATGCATGCATTCATTTGTCTCCTCTCTTGATTGTTAAAGTGATGGCACATCAATACCATAGCACCCTGATTGTCCTGAAATAATGGCCTGTATTCTTTGCTGTGGACTCTCACCTGGCTATTTACCAGGGTATGTTGTCATAGAAACCTGCATGAAAATAGAACAGTTGTCTAGCTTAGGAAGATTGCCATTCTTCTCCAGCAGAGTAGATGATACTTTATTTTAATATTAACACAGCACTTATATAAACCTGTAATGAAATCATCACCATTTAGCTAAGTATTAACACACTTAAAATTGATGATATAAACCAAATATAAACTTCTTTTGGCATGAGAGTACACAATTTTGAGTACAGGAAGCCTAAGAACTACCTAAAAAAGAAAAAAAAAGATACTAAAACAATAGAAGGCTAAAAATAAATCAAAATTTTATGATATGGATGATTTATACATGTGAGTTTAAGAAAACGTATGAGCCTTTCTGAAAAGCATCAAATGTATTCAATTATCTGAACAATTACTCAAGTATTCTTTTAGAAATATTGGTTATTTTTGCTGTCAGTATATACTTAACTTTAGAAGTTACATTTATAAACATTGTCTTCATTAGATAATAAAGCATGTTAGCAATTAACTAAAATGTTAACTACATAAACTATAATATTATTTGGTAGGTAAAGCATTAAAAATTGCAAAGTAATCTTTCAAAATACTGACTCAATGACACTTCATGTCTATATTTGTAACAAGGCCTCCCAATTTCCCAGGAAAAATATATTACCGTAAGCGTTGTTATTTTCGTAAGAATATCTATGAGTCTCACTTTCCAGGGTTCTTCAGTGTTTTCTGGTATTGGTATATAAGTATAATAAGCAAGAAGGATACAAGAAAATCCAAAGAGCAGAGTTTTATTCCCCATGATAAAACTCCAAACCTCTCTCTGCTGATAGTCAAATGCTACCTCATATATAAATCACTAAATAGTAAGACAAAGGTAGCAGGCCAAGTCTTCCAGACAACATGGCAATAAAGCAACTCATTCACTATTCAGTTCTAAGATCAGACCACTGTTGTAACAGGTAATGCAACTGTGCTTCTTTGTGTAACACAAGATACCATAAATAATCTATTGAATATTGGGTCAAGAGTAAAACCATCATGAGAGTATCAAGTTCTTTCACATCAATGAAACACATCTCAGTGAGACTCACAACACAGCACAAGAAAGATAAAAATCCAATTTCTGGTGTCATTTTAACAAAAGTAGTGACCAGAATTTAAAAATAATTTATGAGTAACATTTAATCAACCCAAAGGCTAAAGCCTATAGTACAGATTATTTTTTTAAAAAAATAAAACATACTGTGTCAAGTGAGCAGTAGGAAAGCATTAGAAGGCAGGAAACTAAATGCTAGTCAAAATTACATAAATAATCACTTAATGAAGAAATATTTGGGCAGTATTAATCACACATTGAAGTTAAACTTAGGGAATTCATATAGCTACTTGCATAATCATGAGAATATTATATAACATTTGTAGCAACATTGTGTTATATTCTTTATTAAGCAAGAAATAAATATTTGAATAAACCTGACAATATCTGCTCTTTATGAAATTTCCTTTTCCCCCATTGTTCTAAGCTCTGTCTGTGCATATTATCATAGAATAAACTTCTTGAGGCCACTTCCAAGTTACTACAAAAAATTTGAGGCAGAAACTGTTACTGGCATGATTAATTTTTCCATGTTGTTCTTTACTATGCTCTCCAACCCTGTTTTGACATCTACCAGAACAAAAATAAGTACAGGACAAAAATGCCTTGTGCAAATAGGTAAGCGCTGGAGAAACCAGGAAAATTAAACACACAGCTTACCTCTCTCTCTCAAATGCTAGGAAAGATGTAGTCTTACAATTTGGTAACCTACTACGGCCTGATGAGATAGATTCTGTCTGTATTTCCCAGGACTTGTTTTTCCTTAAGCCCTTTCTCCCTAAACCTGGAGCATCATTTATAGACCATAAACCTCACCCTTATGACTGATGTCACTTGTGTTTTACAATAGCTTAAGTGACTTCTATGTTATCTTGAGACCAGGCCAATCTTGACACCCACCACTACTATGCTTACCTTAAGTCAAGCTTTCTAGACACTAAATTTTGGGCCGTACTCTGAGACAGCAGTTCCCATTCTTGTGAAAGAAGCCTGATGTGCGTTGTAGAGAATCTCAGTGCAAATGTGTCTTAAATTGTTGTGCACTTTGGACTGAGTTAATTGTTATCGGAATACTTCTTTTTTTAAGTTGTGCTATGCTTAAACATGGCTAAAGCAAAATGATCTGGACCAGACTCTAGAAGTCCTGGTTCCAGCACAGATTACAACAAAACCAGAATAAGTCATTCTTGTCTCTTTGTGATCCATTTCCCCACCCTACCTGCTATAAACCTGCAAGATAATCACTACAAAGAAAATAAGAAAAAGTCATTCTTCCAAAGCATTTGGGAGTACATATATGAATCATGGATAGAATATGCTGAGCAAAGCAGGTTGTAATTATGCATTTGGAAGTACGTATGCCTAGTTATTAGTTGTTCAGCTCTTTATTAGACCAGTCACATGCTTTGGGTAGACAAAGTAACAGAGCTTCACAGAGTTAAACAAATGCAGCATAAAATACTGCAGCACATCTTTGCATCAATGAACAAATATTCCCCAACATAAGCAAATGTAACTCATTTTAAATTAATATTCTACACTATTTCCCCCTTTTCATTTAAATTGAAACAAAAAGTTTTAAACTTTAATAGAGTAAAACTAAATACAACAAAACAAGTTGTAATTACACATACAATATTCTGTCCATTTGTATTTAGCAAATTCAGAGAAAATATTCCATTATCTATCTCATCTTAGTGAGTCCAACATTTTATACCTAATTTATTTTGTATCATAACTAAAGAAAACTACAACTCTAATTATTTAGTTTTTAACTCCATCAAAGATCCCAGAAGGATGATGTAATATTACCTAACAACAGAGATATCTGGATGCCTGGACAATCACTTAAAGCTGCTCTGCAACATTGAAGCACCCGTCTTTGGCCTACAGGCCTTGAATATCTGGAAGACTTTTCATTGAAGCAGGAAATCTGAAGGTAAAGACGGTCACATGTTGTATTGACAAAGGTAATCAGTTGCTTTCCTCTGTGTCCTACAGATTATAAGGCAGACTCCTCTGTGAAACAGGAATCTCCAAGGCCTGCCCTGCCTTGTCTTGGTGAAGTGCAAGTGTTTTATCTGTCTTGCCTATACAGTATGTATAACATACTTTCAAACAGTTAAGGCATAAGCAATTTCTTGCCCACATGGCTAGTGTTGCCGCACTGAGAGCAAATTCTGTGTGGATTTTCGCTGATGTCCACCATCCTTTTATGAAATGCATTGGTGCTGCCAGGAGTAGATGTGTCTCCTTGTCATGAAAAGCCACATATTAGTAAAATATTTTAAATGCCACATTCTATAGATCTTTGAAGTGTTTGAAGATCATTTATCTATCTAAAATATATATCTATATGTATATAAAACATACCAAACATATCTATGAATGTACTGTTACAAATGGCTAATTACTGACCTGTGTTTCTTGATTATCCTAAATAGTTTATAATAATAGCTTTCAAAAACTAGAACTTTACCTTACATTTTTAAATTACCTACATAGTTACAACAGATTAAACAAGACTAGAAACATATATGCAGTATGTTGCAACAAAAATAACCTTAAGTTTGTATCAATATACCAAAATGCATGCCAAAGGAAAATGTCTGAGATTAACAGTTGCCTTTTTATCCTATATTCCTATATTCCCCTATATGATAACAAAGATCCATAACCCACCAAATAACCAAAGACTATCCATTCCATCTATTGGAAATGTGGACATCATGTTCTCTGGACTGTTTACTGTTGTCTGTGGGTGAAGGTATCTTCAGGGGTTTCTGAGAAAATGGTCATGTTCTAGGAAGACTAGTTGTAGCCTTTGTTTATATATACTTGTCAAGATTCAGGAGGTCTTCTCTGCTCAAACATGATTCATATCAACCCTGAAGGAATCCATAATTTCTTGTCTCCTGGGAAAACAAATGCAAAACCTCTTCCCCAAAGCAATGCATTTTTTTGAGTTCCATTTTAAAGTTAAGGCATTCTTAAAATATGTAGGCTGGTTTATTTCATCTGTTCCTCTTCCAATCCATGCCCTTCAGCACTTGTCATTTGCTTATCAGCAACAAAAAAAATCAAAATTGACACAATACAATACAGGATCTAGAGTACTTATGTATTTCCCATGTTACATGACTTTTTTTATATTACTTTTACCTTCTCTTTAAAGACTTTTTTATTTTTAGCTATTATTTCTTTAACTGTCTCTACCCTTTTTCTTAAGTTTGTGTATATTGTTAAACACACTGTAACCTATTTAGAGGTTTTTCCATCTGGACCTCTTTTACTGCATGTCTTTTAGCCTTTAAACTGCTAAGCAGTGTGGCAAGGACCTCTGAGTAGCTTTGGCTGCTGGCTCTGCCTTCTTCTAGGGTCATAAGAGCCAAGCCTAAAGATCACAGCCTGGTTGGAGATGAGTGACTGAGAGCTGCCTTCAACCCTTCAGCACTGGAATGCCAGTGCCCTGCACTGCAGCAAGTGTTTTTACTTAGTTTTCTGATTCTACAGGATGTTCAAGGCCCCAGTGTTTGGCAGAACCTCTTAAAAGCAGCCATAGTCACATTTTTGAAAAGCTTTCTCGGGTGATACATGGAAATATGGCCCCACATAGAACACCAAAATGTAGGGTTATTTATTTATTTATTTACTCGTTACTCTTTGTTCTTTGGGTGCCTTCCATCCTGCTCCCAAATAATCACTCAGAGACTTTTAATGCTTATTTATTCCTGGTCTGAGCTTGCCTTGCTTCTAGCCAGCTTTTCTTAAATTATTCTATCTATCTTTTGCCAATGGGCCTTTACTTCTCTATTTCTGTATATCTTTTCTTTCCTTCTTATTCCATGTCTGGCTGTGTGGCTGAGTGACTGGCCCTGACATCTTCCTCTCCTCTTATTCTCTCTCTCTTCTTTTCTTCTTTTGTTTATTCTTTCTGTCTGGCAGTCCCACCTATCCCCCTCCCGCCTAGTGATTGTCCTTTCATCTCTTTATTATACCAACCTGGTCTTTTAGGCAGGCAAATTAACACAACTTTACAGAGTTAAACAAATGCAACATAAAAGAATGCAATGCACCATTGCATCATTAAACAAATATTCCATGACATAAATGAATACAATATCTTAAATTAATATTCTACAATATATGTATGTATGTTTGCATATTTGTTTATATGTCTGTATATGTATGTATATAATAGTAACAAATAAAAAAGAGGACATGAATTTGAAAGAGAGTAGGAGTGGCATATGGGTTGGAGGCTTGGAGGGAGAATAGAAAAATAATAGAAATAATATGTAAAAAGAGAAGATAGAGGCTGAAAACGAGAAGAGGGAACAATCCAGCCTATGCTCACTGGAAAAGACAACTCAATTTTTAATTATTAGATAATTCTTGCATGTTCTTCCAACTATTGCTCCTCCCAACTGCAGAGATCTTACACAAGAATTTTTGACTCCTGCCCTTCGTCACATCCAGTCAGGCAAGTCCTGTTATTCCCTACTTTACATGAATAGAATATATAAGCTAGAAGCAGAAAAAAGAAAAAAATATCTTAACTGTCTGATTTTTGAAAACTCAAAATTTCATTAATAAGAAAATGTTAAGGCCTCACAAAGTCAGGGATTTTCTAGACAGGCTTCATTAAACAAATATGACCATGAAGACATGAAAGACAGGCCAGTGGCCTTTGTCTCCACTGACTTAGAGAACAGCAAAGCAAATATTAAAGGTAACAAATTATGAGAGATGTGTTTTCAAAGTTCATTTATCTGTTATATGGCTGATTGGTTTTCACAAACACAACAGAGAACCAATCAGGGAGTAGAAGTACTGTTGCTATAATAAAAATTAGTGAAGGAAAGGGGTAATTTTAACTTTGGGTTCTGGATGAATCGAGTCCATAATAGTATGGAGGCAAAGCATGGCATCAGAAGCTTGAAGCTGAACTGATCATATTTTCATGCATGCACACATAGCAGGGAGAGGTATGAGGAAATGGTGTGAGGATATAAACCCACAAAGCTCCACTCTTACCTTTAAATATCCTAATGATTTCCTTTTATTTGTATATTGTTCATTTCATTTTCAGATTGTCTGTTTTTCCACCTAGTCTATTCTCATATATGCTACTATACTTTTCTCCCATATTATAGAGTTATGGTAAAATGAGAATCATCACTCATATGTTCATGTATTTGAATAATTGGTCCCAATTGGTGCTGTTATTTGGGTAGACTATGAAACCTTTACGAGGTGAATATTTCCTGGAGGAAGTACACCACCAACTAACTAATACGACCAATCCACAATCCACAACTTTGATAAGCAGCTGATATCTAGTGAACCATTATAGATCTAGATATTATATACATTTTGATAAATATTGAGCTAATTTATCTTAATTAGCCATCCTGCTCTAGTCCTAAAATGCTATATACCTGTGAGTATCCATTGTTTCGTAACTTGACCCATACATTTCTTCATTATTGGCAATTCGTGTATTGTATAGGCAAGGTGTTCCTGATAACAATGCCTACCTAATGTAGAGGATAGCATCACTGGTGGGTAATTGATACCCTGATTCTCCTTGATATCATCCCTTTATATTTCTTTGGTATCCAATATATGGAAAATATTTGAAAGATCAACTCAAGATTAGAATTACTATGATTTGAAGGGAATCTACATTTACTTGAGTCACAAAACAAGTCTATAATGTACACAACAAAGGAAAAATGGAAAAATGATCAGGAAAATTAATACTGGGAATATGAACAGTAGCATTTCCAGGCAGTTCTTTTAGCTATATGCACCATCTCAAGTTCCAGGTTTCTTTACATATTCACTTCTCTCCCTTGTTCAAGATACAGTGGTATTATTTGGTATCTTTTATTGTTTGATATTTTTATATATGTACATCATTTGTTAATACAAAAACCATCCCTCAAATTCATCCTCTAACAGACCTCAGAACCTACATATTCCTCCCATTTTCATGTGCTCTTGTCTTCTTAAATATACTGAGACTGCTAACTTCTGTCTATAGGTACAATGGCTTAGAACCATACTGAAAATTTAGACTACTTAATCTGATTCAAGTCTAATGCATGCACTCATAGACACTGTGAGAACATGTATGTAATGATCCTGCATATTTATGTTTTGTTGCTGGCCTAGACTTCTGGAACTTAAATCATCCCTCTTCCATCATGATCCATGAGCTTTGGAGGGAAGGTAGTGATATAGATATCCTATTAAAGGTTAACCCTCCGCAGTCTCTTATTCCAGTTCTGAATCCTCTATTAATCACCATCTACTGCAGAAGAAATTTCTCTGGTAATAGTTGGAAGATACACTAATTTATGGCTATGAAAATAAAAACTTTGATGGCAATTTATTAGTATGTTTACTTGGCAGGATAATACATTAGATTCTGTTCTGGGCCTATGAGGCCTATCTAGCCATATATGTTTTTGGTTTTCTATTTTAGTTTGTTTTCACAGTTAACAGTACCATACATGAATTATATTTTGAGAACCATATTTTAATAACCAGAATGTGGCGGGTGCTTACTCACACAACATTTAAGCCATTATTACACCGATCTTGTCTGGCCCACCATTATTGTAGCATTCAGGGTCAACAGTTAGAAAACACAGTTGATGGCATTTCTCCCTTGGTAGCATTCTTAAAGCCTTCCAGAATATGAACCTAACTAATAGACATAGATCTTCCAGCTCAGAACCAGCTAGATTTCTCTATATCCTATGTATCAAGTATGTGTTGTCTTCAGAAAGGATCTTATCTTCAAGTTAAAGAGCAAAAGCAACAGTCTACAATGTTTGGAGAGTACATGAGACCCACATTGCCCAACAGCTCAAAATAAGATAAATTCTTTTTAGTTATGAATGTAAACCAATTTGTTTAAAAAGCATAAAATGGTTTTCATTAATCAAAACAAAAACATACTAACTACTATTAAATGCTCAGGCTCCATTTTTCTACTTCAAACTGTCCTGTAAATAGCTCTTGTAGACCAGGGGGGAAGTGAAATCATTGCAGAGAAACTGAGAGGCTAAAGTTTAGTTCAGTGTGGCTAGGTGCAATTTATTTAATACATACACTAGAAAATACACTTACTTTAGCTTCCTAAGGAAAAGGTACCACCATGAATGCAAATGGTAGCTGGTCTCTGTCTTTCAGACTTCCTTTTCGGCAAATACAGACAAACAGAAATGTCACTGAAATCTGTTTAACTGAACGTTTTCATATGAAATTGGCTTTGTCAGTTGAATTGTCACCATTATGGACAAAAATTCTTCATATTTCATAAGACCCATGTTTTCAAATAATGTGGCCTAGCAAAACAAAACTGTAAACATTAATTGTTTAACTTTAATAACACCAGATGGACATACAAATACAATATAACAAATGAGTAACTGATGTGCTAATTCCATGTGTGTATATTGCATCCCTCCCCTGGCCTAAGGAAGCATCCACAAAGAGGAGGCAGAGGGCAAAGCCCTGAGCTTGGGGAGGATTGCTAGCACCCAGTCCTCTGGACAGTACAGAACCCTTTTACTAAGATTAGGAAAATTATTGCTCAAACATATACAATGATCTTTCTGATATAATTTTCCTAGCCTTAGTTACAATGATCTTTATGCTAAATTAAATGTAGGTTTATCTAAAATTCAAATTATAATCATGCTTACTAAACTTAAAATATAACCATTAGATTCTGTTACTAAATAAGTACCTACTTACATGCACTTTTGGTTTAAAGATTTTCCTCTCACCAACTTATATATCTATCTCTCATTCTTAATCCTGAATGTAAAAACACTGAAGCTGGGGTGAAGGTCAGGGGCTCCATGGATTCCTCCCTTTATATGAGCATGAGCAATTTGGACCCCAGCATTTCTAAGCCATGTGACATAAATGAGACCATCATCTCTTATGAGGTCATGTTCACAACTGAGGATGTAGGTTTGGGGCACACCCTGTATCTAGAAGTCATTGGCTAGCAAAGAGAACAGCTTCCTAACCACAAGTGCCCGATAGGAAGCTTTTAACTTTCCAAGAATAGGTTTCGTGTAAACATGGTTCTTTTTGTACTTCTCAGGA
This sequence comes from Ondatra zibethicus, assembly GCA_004026605.1. NCBI lineage: Eukaryota > Metazoa > Chordata > Mammalia > Rodentia > Cricetidae > Ondatra > Ondatra zibethicus. The sequence continues at coordinate 25,487 of PVIU01011027.1, forward strand.
AGGAAGTCACTCCAGTTAACAAACTTGAACATGTGTCTTGATCCTTCAGACATGTGTTCATTTCTCAGTCCAGCCTGGGGCAGGGCTGTGTCTTCAGTAAAGTTTAAGCTTGACAGCTTAACTCCTACCTCCCTTGGTAGAAAGGGACCACGTCATACTCTTGATGAGATGGCAGAAAGGTGCCAATAAACTGTAGTGTACAGGGTATAACAAGGCTTGTGTCTTAATTTTATTTTTGTGTTTTGGATTAATCTGGAGCTGTGTATACAGAAACAATACTCGGTTTTCACACAAAGGGAGTCACAACTTTTCCTTAATAACCTAGTATAAATAAATTTAAAAAATGTAAACACTAGTGATTATTCTCACAACATTTACTCATTGATTTAGAGATGTGAGGATGTGACATTCCACCTTTGCCAGTGAGGAAATGGTGTCTGCTATCCTGCTCACATGCAATTGTTCACAGTAGGAGAATCAAACAGAAGCATGATGAGGAGAAGTCCTAGAGAAGAAGATAGGATAACTCTGTTTAAGACTACTTACTGAAAATTCAAATTTTGAGTGTTTTGTTTGGGGGTGTATACTAAGAGAGAGAGAGAAAGAGAGACAGAGAGAGAGAGAGACAGAGGCAGAGACAGAGACAAAGACAGAAACTGAGAGAGACAGACACAGAGAGAAAGAGAGAGGGAGAGGGGGGGGTGTCTATTTATCTTTACCAGGTTGTTTATAGAACATACTGTTCCCTGTTTCAGCCTTTCAAGTGCTCAGGTTATAGGCATATAACCTGAATGAGCAGAAACAACATATAAAAGTAATTTTAAAAAAAGTTGACGTGTAAGTCATATTCAAATGGAACCTAAGCATATTAAAATATTCAAACAAGCATCCTACCTTTGGGAAAACACACAAAATTATTTATAAAATTAAGCCGGGCAGTGGTGGCGCAGGCCTTTAATCCCAACACTCAGAAGGCAGAAGCAGGGGGATCTCTGTGAGTTCGAGGCCAGCCTGGTCTACAAGAGCTAGTTCCAGGACAGGCTCCAAAGCTACAGTGAAACCCTGTCTAGAAAAACAAATAAATAAATAAAATTTAAAATGTGCAAAATGATATGGAGTGGTTTGTGCGTAGCCACTGTCTTTACCAGGAATGGAAGGTCTCCTCACTTTGCAGCTGTAAGAAGCATCTCCCTTCCTGTCATTTTCTACCCCTGCACACTACAGGAGAGAACCTACATTGGGCTCCTAAGGCTCATCACCTATGCAGTACTTATGCTTTGATGGCAGTGCCCTATCTACAACTATCTCTATCTGCAGCCCTCCCCTCGGAAGGTCAGGATAGAGCTAGAGCTTTTAAGGTCACTCCCTCATCAAAACATTGGTTGGTATAAAATAAAAGGATTAGATATCAACAGAGCATAAGTAAAAATAACTGGCTAGCCCTAAAATACACACACACACACACACACACACACACACGCAATAGATAGAAAGTTCTTCAAGTTCAAAGAAGAAATAGTTTCCTAAGAGACTCTTATCTAAGTTCTTGGTCTGAAAAATAATTCAGTGTGTCATAAAGGTCAGGGATTAAACAGCATGGTACATTGTATCAAAACTGAAGCAGATTCAACTGAGAGCTCCTCCGCAAGCAAGCAGGCGTGGAACCCAAGGAAGGTAGTAGATGCTTATGGTAGAGACAAGTTCATTCCTGGAGTCCACTGTCCCCCTAGCCTAGAAGAATGCCTACATCCCAAGGTCAACCAGCAATTCACTTCAAAAAAGACATCAAAACTGAATGAGGAATGTATTGGTTTCTTCATGCTTGAGTACATGTATGAACGTAAGCCAGCATACATGTACATTCACAGGCTCACGTATACACATTTACATGAAAAGAAATACAGAAATTAAGAGACATTCATCACACTTAATGGGAAAAGGAATGAATAATGGCTGTCTTTGCAGTAATTCAAATTTCCACAAGCTTTAATTAAAAGAAGAAGGAATAAATACCAGTACATTAACATGATAGTTTAAACTTGCAGTCCTAAAGAAAAGAACTAACAGAGAAGGCAGTATCTGGAATTCAAATTTTACTATTCCTGTGCAGGCCTGAGACACTGGGTCTCTTCTTTCAATACCCATTGTACTGAAGCTACTAAACTTTCAAAATGGGAATATATCTGTGCATTCAAATTACTGTTATTTATTATTAGAAATCCAAATAGTGGGTCCCAATGCACTGAGACTGTTCCAGAATATCACATACTAAGCATTCCTGAAATACTCTGATAACCAGGACCTACAGTGCAGACTCTTTTGTAAAATAGCAATTATGAAAATCTTCTCATTGTGTGAATTAATCTAGGACTGTGAACACCTGAAGAACAGCTACAGAAGTGGGTCTGTAACAAACATCTGCTTTCCACAACTTTTTCTGACAGCCCTTTGAGGGGTCACCCATGCACTTTGTGCGAAGACTGGAGTTGTTGCCATGAAGATAATGCGTAGTTTTAAACTCTACAGATACAGAGACCCTTTGTCTAATTTGCTGGCCATCAGAACCTTGAAGGAAAAGCACAGTAGTGGGGTGGGTAAGCCGTGTCTCCTCAACCCGAAAAGCTTTGCTCTGACAAAGAAGTAGCTATCAAATGCTATGTCTTAAAATGCTTGAAATATTTCTAGATTTGCCTTGTGGACCACCTTGTGGAATTTCATTCATTATTCCAAAGAAATGTAGAGTCAGGTAGGGAAAGCATCAAGCCAAGTTTGCTGGTGGCACCCGGGTGGCTGGTGATGTGAGATGTGCAGAACAGAAGCAGGCGAAGAAAAAGGCGCAATGAAGAAAGGAGCAATGAAGGACTCAGCGTGCAGCACCAGGGCAGAAGAGTCAAACATCTATAGCAACACAGCATACCACTTGAGTTGCCAATACTGCAAATGTACCCCCAGAACTGTCTCCAGAAATACTAATGCAAGAAGGATCTATTCCATACTTTTTAAGAATTGTGTCCTGGAGGAAGAACTTGACCACAGAACACAATCTTCAAGGGAAGCTGGGAATGGATACTGAGGAGCAAGTCTGTAGCTTTAAAGAAAAATCAAACACCCCAAAATGCACTATGATTAAACTTATATATTCAAATGATCTTTCAGTTTCAACAACAGATGTATAAATAAAATTTGTTCCTACTTTGAACCTTCAATATTACCAACTAAACCTGGGCTCACTAATAATTTCTGTTTTAAGACAAGAAGTAGATTCTGGTGTAAAGGGTTTCAGATGCGGGTTCTCTGGTAGGACAATGGTGAGATTAGTCTTCACCCTCATAAAGTTTACTAGATTCACCAGGCTCACAGTGAAGCTGGCGAATCAAAAGCAATTCATGATTATTGATAGAATTACCTAGAAACATGTGCAATCAGAGAACATGATATCCAAATTACATGGGGATCTTCATTTAGAAATTTATTTAAGTCAGAATTCTATAAAGTTGTAGAATATCAAGTCACAAACTTGAGAATTTGAATCAATGTTGGTATAATATTTAATTATCCAATATTATTTAATAATAGTATTTAAGTATCTCTGTATTTTAAAGCATATCCTCAAATTATTTAAGTATATTAGTGGGTCTTAGTAAAACACTGTAAGTTAATTATTAAGATAAAATACTATTGTACCTCTTATTCTGTGAGTTTGTGTATGTGTGTGTGTTTGTGTGTGTTCTGCTATAGGAGCACACCTCAATTGGACTGTCTTGTTAACTCTATCATTTTAAACCATTAGAATTCTCAAATTATTTATACATCAATATAAACAATGTTAGTCAGATGGTCCTCTTGAATTTTTTATATTTCAAATGGCATCCAAATGTTTTAAAAATAGCAAAATCTAAATAAATTAAATTTAAAAATATGAACATACAGCAAGGTAAATAATTGCAAGCAACTAAAGATAGGTAGCATTATTAAAGTAAGTGCAACATAAGCCACCATTTTAAACACTTATATAAAATGATAATGTGGTTGATTTGATTTAAATTACAGTGGAAAAAGCAGACCATTCTTAAGATTGTAAGTCAGATATTTCTTAAAACACAAATTATTATTCTGATTACTTCAAGGAATGATTGTGAGCACAGCACTGGCCCCTCCAGTATGTTTACTGCAGCCAAGAAATTTTTTAATGTATTCAGATACGTCCATAATTCTGCAAATCTATTTCCACACCATGGAGTTGGCAGGAAATATTCACCCTCATGATGAAGGTTTCATGAATATGGATTACACCCGATAAGTATTAAAGTAATGTGCATCTTCCCATCTTTGATGTAAGGTTGAAAATTTGGGCCAAAGTCATGATCTATGAAGAAATGCTATTTGGGGAACTCTAGAAATGTTCATATGGTCCCAACATTGATTATCCAATATTACAAAATCCGTGAATAAGTCTAACCTACATTTTTTTTTTTACTGGTAGCTTAAAGAAAACACATCCCAAGAAAGACTGCAAGTGGCTATTCTTTCTAGATAAGAAAAAAATAATTTAAATCTAAACTTCAGAACAAGGATCCAGCCATAAATGGGGTTTAGGTGACTTGCTTTGTAAGCCAAGCCTGTTCTAGGAGGATTATAGCAACACTAGGAAGATTGTTGCTTCCTTACTCTATCCCCACAGCAATTGCCTCCAGTTTGTTTGCTGTCATTGGTTCAAATAATCATAGGGAAGCATCTCTGACATGAAAGAGAGAAATACAAAACTGTGTGTGATGGATTGTCAAGCAATGGAAATATAATTATAGCTATCAATTATGATAGAAACCGAATTATAATTAATTGATAAAAACCTGTGTAATCATTACATCAGTTCCCATAAAGAGCAAACTTCTATCAGAATAAGAAGAATTACTAATATTCTATCTATTCATTTTTTTCCCTTAGCCTATCCATGAGGCAAAATCTGGTTGGTCATGATAGGAAAAGAGTGTTGTATCTTACTAGTCTATTTTGGGCTAATCAGAACAGTTCCTACAGTTTCAAGGTAATATTCAATTCAAAGGATGCCACGGATGTAGAAAGGATCCCATGCACCATGCTCTGCTTCTTCTGTAGTTCTTTGTGTAGGACTGAGGCTATCCAAGTCGACTTTGGCATGGGTATTGTTGTTGCCCTTCGAGATTTTTACTTGGTGTTGTAAATTTTTTAAAAATAGGCTTTTTCTATCGTCATGGGCTTAAACACTTACACAGAACAATTCATATTCAGCAATTTCATTAACAAACTTTGTTTGCTTTCTAAACAGAAATGAAATTTCATGTTCATTAAAATAAGCAATATAATATTTTTACATTGGTAATTCCTTATAGAAATTTACTACGAATTGAATCTAGTTATACACTTAAAAGGAAGTAGAAAAATGGGGCTAAATTTCTGTGATTAACACCTGAGCAGAAAGCAATGTCAAAATTTCTTTTAGTTATAAATGTAAACTAATTTGTTTAAAAAGCATAACATGGTCTTTATTAATCAAAACAAAAACATACTAACTACTATTAAATACTCAGGGGGAAAATGAAATCATTGCAGAAAAAACTGTATTATGGTCATAAGAGGCCAAAGTTCAGTTCACTGTGGCTAGATGCAATTTATTTAATACATACACTAGAAAATACACTTACTGCAGCTTCCTAAGGAAAAGGCACCACCATGAATGTAAATGGTAGCTGGTCTCTGTCTTTCTTTTTGGCAAATACAGACAAACAGGAATGTCGCTGAAATCTGTGTCAATCACTGCAACATTTTCATCTGAAATTGACTTTGTCAGTTGAATTCTCACCATTATGGACAAAAATTCTTCATATTTCATAAGACCCATGTTTTCAAATAATGTGGCCTATTGTAACAAAAATGTAAACATTAATTGTTTAACTTTCATAACACCACATGGACATACAGATACAATGTAAAAACTGAATAACTGATGTGCTAATACCATGTGTATATATTGCATCCCTCCCCTGGCCTAATAAAGCATCCACAAAGAGGAGGCAGAGGGCAAAGCCCTGAGCTTGGGGAGGGCTGCTAGCACGCAGTCCTCTGAACATTACAGGACCCTTATACTCATGAGCTCACACCAACTGTGAGTCCCTGCACACGAGCATGAACGCCAACTTTCTAGTAAGGAGGGCTGAGTGGCTCAGTAGGCCCTTTCCACAGTAGGGAAGCTATTGGGTAGTGGAGAATGGAGAGTAAGTTTCCTTTAGGGGGTGGCTCTTAGGAGGTTACTCTGGCTCTTGTAGATGGGCCTACAGCCATGCACATAGAAACAACTCTAAATGGGCTCAGAGCATTTTTTAAGGATGTGAAACTGAGAGGGAGATTTGGTAGCTGGGTCTGGAAGTATTTGGATGGGGGAGGGGTTGAAGGATAGATTTGATTGCAGTACGTTGTACACTTGTACAAAATTCTCCAAGAATCAGTAAATATGTATTAAAACATCAATAGACAATATTTATAACAAATAAATCAGAGTTGCCATCCTTACTTCAGAAACAACATTGATTACGTTATTCAGAATTGTTTAGATTCAAAGCAAAAAGAAAAGGAGAGTTAAATAAATCTCAATCTGGTTACCTTTATAAGACCTACACAGATGGATCCCGTTGACATTTCCTCATGGACATGGCAAGGTCTGTGAAGCGCCATAGTACTTTAAGAACTACTGTCAGTCAATGTTTTCTGTAAAAGGTGCTGTCACAGATCTCCTGAATAAATTGGGAGCATGGGGACCTTGGGGAAGGGTTGAGGGAGGGAGGGGAGTGGCAGGGAGGGGTGCAGAAAAAAATTAAAAAAAAAATAAAAATAAAAAAATAAAAAATAAAAAAAGCAAACTCCACCCTTTTCCAAAAAACAAGACAAAACACTTGCCTTCCCCTTATGCTTATATAGCATTAGCAAAACAAAGAGAATTAAAAAATAGTAAATAGTATACTTTGGGTATTATGAACATTTTAATTTAGTTGAATATATAGATAAAATTTTAAAAATAAGAAATGCACTGACGTAGTACTTAATAATGAAGTAGGATATGATATATCTAATACCTGAAACACATTTATTTTTATTTTTATTAGTTCTTTGAGAATTTCATACAGTTTGTGTTAATTTTATTCATTTCCCTCCCCAAACTTCTTCCTAAGTAAACTTCCCTATGCACCATTGACAAATAAAGTTCAATATTTGAAACTTAAAAAAAAAAGGTGCTGTCACTTTCTCTAACGATCTAGATATTGATAATGTACCCTTCTTGTAAGTCATCCTTCTTGTAAGTAACACTCAAGCACAAAACTAATTAAACCCACGGTGTCTCATAAAAGAAGGGTATGATATTAGGAAGACATTGTTGAGAGGCTTCCAACAAAGGGAGAATCACGAGAGAGGGTACTTCATCATATAAATTTATGAAACTGTGGAGAAGATTTTAAAACATTGATTACCTTCCTGATTTCTCCCCTTGACCTAATTATCATTGGGTAGTGTGCCATTTAATTTTCAAAAATTTGTGTAATTTCTGTAGCATAAGATCCCACAAGTGACTCAGTTTCCATCTGGAGTCCAATCTGACTCATAAGTCATTTGAATTCAAGTTTGCTTGCTTCAGGGTCCTTGAGGGTTGTGAGAATGTTCTGATTGAGCCAATGGGAAAGAGCACTTTGCTCAATAGAAAGAATACATTGTCTGGTAGAATTCATGCATACTGCGGATGCCAGGCCAAGGGCACATCGAAATAGAAATTCAAACTGTTTGCCAGCAGCAGGCAAATGATACATAGGATCCTGCTTGCTCAAGAACAAGAATGGCCCTGTGGTTTTAGATACTGTCTGTCTGTTATGCTTTGTTCTGCGTTTGTTTATAAGCAGGCTTGGAAATGAACTCTGGGCTCTTTGGCACTGACCAACAGGCTTCCTGAATCTATCCTTTGTATCTGTCTCAGTGTCTTTTGTCTGCCTCTTCTTCAATCCTTACACCATCCTCCAGGTACCCGAGTTGAGTCATTAGTAGGCTCTGACATTGCAGTTCCTTTTATTGTTGATATCCTGCTTTCTTACTTTTTGATTGGACAGGATGCAGAGTGTTATTTGTTTTCCTATACTGAGTGAAACTTGCTTTGTGTCCTAATATATGGTGGATTTGGGAGAAAGTTCCATGGGGCACTGAAAAGAAAGTATATTCTTTAGGATTTGATTTGAATGGTCTGCAGATGTCTTTTAGATCCGTTTGATTTATGGTGCCACTTAACATCAGAATTCCTCTGTTAATTTTGTCTGGGGTCTGGATTACCTGTATATTAATGAGAGTCAGGTACGGAAGTCATGCATTGTCACTGGGTTAAGGTGGGCCAATCTGTACATTTTATATCTAATACTAATTAGTTTTTGAAACAATGTGCCTCTGTTCGTGACATAAGTCTTTAGCAATGTAATATTCTCTTGATTGAGTTTTTGTTTAATGAGTATGAAAAACTAGTTTCATTTTGAAGTCTGTCTTTCATCATTAGAATACTTTCATCTTTCTTGGTCGTATTTGCTTAGAACACCATTTTCAATCATTTTACCATAAGAAGTATCTATTGCTGCTGGTGAGGTATGTTTTTTGGAAGAAGCCAAGAGTTGTATCCTGCTTTATAATGCAGTTTGTTAGTCTGTTTTTCATCCAGTATGTTAGTCTGTTGAGGAACTAACACTATTAATACTAAGAGTTATTAATCTACATTTTACCATTTTCTGTCATTGTGTTAGTGTGGTAATGTTTTCTTAGATGCCTTTTAACTAAATGTTCTGGATTATGTACTTATTCATTGTGTTCTCTTGGATTGGCTTAACCTTTGTGTTCTCTTGGATTGGCTTAACCTTCTCTTCAGAGCAAAATATTTCTTCGACCGTCATCCTTAGAGCAGATTAGTAGTATATACATTCCTTAAATCTTGGAAAATTTTTCTTTCTCCTTCAGTTATGACTGATGACTGATGTAGTAGTTTGGGCTAGAATCTGTAATTTTTTTTTTTTAGAACCTGTAGAACGCAAGTCCAAGCTATCTGGCTTTTAAATCTGTATTGAAAAGTCTGGTGTTATTCTGATAATCATGTTTTACATGTCATGTTCTTTTTTCCTTGAAGCATTCAATATCCTTTCTTTGCTTTATAAATTTACTGTATAATTACATGAAATAGTTTCTTTTGTTGTCATATCTAACAGTTATTCTGTATGTGCCTTTTCTTTTTGATAGGCATCTCTTTCGGTTTGGGAGTTTTCTTATATTTTTGTGTTATAAATATTTCTGTGCATTTCATATGGGTTTCATGTCCTTCTTCTATACTTATCATTCATAAATTTAGTTTAGTTTTGTTTTTTAATAGTGTCCCAGAATTGCTGTATGTTCCACTCTTGGGCCCTAATTTTACCATATCTTTGAACCTTTACAAAAAACACAATCCAATAAGGCACCAATATATTTTAGAAAAGCAAGAAGAAGCCAAACCAAATCCATGAGATGACAAGAAATATTAAATATTAGTTCAGAAATTATTTAAATGTAGACTTTACAAAATCTCTACATAGAATAAATAAAAGAATTGGGTCTTTGGAAAGATAAGCAAGATAAAGAAATTCCTAGTCAAACTTTTAAAAGACTGCCATAATTAATAAAATAACAAAGTTATACAAAATAAGATAATAGATTATGAGGGAGTCTTTAACATAGACTCAATAGAAATTGATAGGACAAGTTGTTAATGCCTTGAAACTTTTATTTCAAAAATCTGGAAGACTTACAAAAATCTAAAAATTCCTAAGCTGGCATTACCAATAGAAATTATAATGAATTAAATAGATTAAAAGCAAGAAATATGATAATCGATAGTTTCCCCCACCAGCAGAGAGATTCACTGTTGAATACTACTAGACTATTAGCATTAATAACCAATACCTTTCAAAAACTGAAAGGAAAATAACAATATAAAACTTTTTCTGTAAACTCATTTGTAGCCTGACACTAACCCTTTAAAAGAAGGCCCAGAATCATAAACTTCAAAATATTCTCCACAAGAGAAAGGGAAGTAGCATTTCTATACTAAGTCCATAAATCCAGTAAATAGCCTGAAACAGCAACACACACACACACACACACACACACACACACACACACGAATGCACATACAAGCACACAAATACAAATAAAATTTCCTGTATAACATAGATCAAAACTTATTGAATGAAATGAATGCGTAGAAAGCTCAAGTCTATATTAAGTAAATCATACATAGTTTTCAATTTGGTTTCATCCTTGGAGTAGAATACAAGGTTATTTCAACATATGAAAATTGGTAAGTGCAGCATTCCATATAAACAAACGTAAGAACGTTATTTAAATAGATACATTTAGTAGTTTACAAAACTTGTTGGTAAATGACATAGAAAAATTAGGAAGAGATGAAACAGGAATGTATTGCAAGACAATAGAGGCTACAGAGAACAAATCTGTCGTCACCTAGTTAAAAGTTGAGCATGCTTCCTATAAAGTCAGAAACAACCCAGAGATGCCACTACTTCCAGTCTTTCAAAATAGTTAGAAGACTTTGAGTAACAAGACAAGAGAAAGAAATAAAGGAGTACAAATAAGGAAGAAAGAACGCTGGGGTGGTGGTCCCTTTGTGGAGAAAGCACTCACTGGACCCATGTAAATAACTGAAGGGAGTGAGAAAGAAAATGTAACATTCCAGCACTGAAAAAATCAAAAATCAAAAACGAGTCTCCTCAAAGCAACCTGGTTAGCTAGGCTTAGTCAAATCAGGGACCTCTAGATTCAGTGAGCGATCCTCAAAAAAGCAAAGTGAAGATACCCAGTATCAAATTAGGTTTGGTTTTGTTGTTGTTTTGATCCTGGGCTGCCTTAATCAACAGACTATTTGGCATTTCCTAAAAATTGCATAATAACATTTTTCTTTATGGCTAAATAAAATTCAGTTGTGTGTATATAGGCATTTCTTAGCCTTCCATTTCCTGGTGAGCATCTGTGGTGAATGCATTCCCTTGCTGTTATGAATCAAGAAGCAGTAAACATGGATGAGTAGGTCTCTCTTTTAAGGATATGGAATTCTTTTTTTCTGTGACAAAAGGTTATATGAGCTTTGTGGCAGTTCTATGTTTGCTGAGTTTTATGGCAGTTCTATCTTTTCCTGAACTAGAAAAAACATCTTAAAATTTATATGGATAGACAAAAGATTTTAAGTTGCTAAAGCACAGGAAATACCAACAAGAATTTATAAATAGGATGAAAGGAAATGAAAAACCTACTGCACAGAACAAGCAACTCTCTGTAGAATAAAAGGACAACCTACAGAGTGGCAGATAGCATACATAACTATGCTCTCAGAGGCAGACTTTTATCTAGAACACTCAAAGACTTGAAAATATTAAATACTAAACTACAATACTTGCAATAAGTAAATGCACAATCAGATGAGGAGACAGTAACGGTCAATAATTTTCTGAAAAAAAAAGAACCCTTAGAGATCAGTATCTCAGAACACCAAACATCAAGTAATACCAAATGCTGACAAAGATGTACAAAAACAAGAACACTAGCACTTCTGATGAACATATGAGTAGACACTGTGGAAAGCTCAGTAGAGGTTTCAAAAAAATACACAAATAGAATTTCTACATCACCTACTGCTCCTGTCTGTACCCAACGGAATATAAAGTTTTATCACAGAGAAACTTGAACATCTGTGGGTACTGATGCACTCCTCACAGTGGCTCAGTAATAGAACCTGAGTAGATGTCTATGAAGTGATCAAAATTGCACAATTTGTCAATAAGGAAATTATCTTGAGCAATATGAGTTTTGAAACCAAGGCCTGTGCTGAAGCAGAAACTGTGATTGCACAGAAATAATAAGATAAATGTGCTGAGGGTAAAATCATCTTGTCTAAAGTCCCAACTTATGGAAAGGCATACTGATAAGAAAGGAGATCTCAAGCTGCAAATGAAGCTGGAGAGTTTCCCCACTTCTCAAATGTGATTGCTTAGAGACTTGTTTCTGCAGGGTCAGCACACAGAAGGAAATGTGACAAAACAGGACCAGGCTCAGATGACACAAAGCAAACACTCTTTCCCAGAGGTTAAAACTGGCGTGATGAGGAGCGGTCAGACTGAAGTCAGGCTGAAACCCAGCAGTGCAATCAAATCATATATCTGTGTCCAGGATCTGTGACTTGCGAAAGAAGCTAAGACCCTAAGCAATAGTGGAGAGAGTGCCCAAACTGGCCTGCACTGGAGCACTGGACTGATCTCCCAAAGTCCAGTTGAAAAGTGGAAGGAGTGAGACTATGAGCAAAGAGGTCAAGACCATGATGGGGATACCCACTGAAACAATTTACCTGAGCTAAGAGGAGCTCACCAACTCCAGCCAGACAGGGAAGGAACCAATATAGGCCCAAACTAGACCTTCTGAATGTGTTTGACAGTTGCATGGCTGGGGCAAACTGTGGGGTCACTGGCAGTGTCACCAGGATTTATCTTTACTGCTTGTACTGGCTTTTTGGGAACCCATTCCCTTTGGATGATTACCTTTCTCAGCCTAGATATAATAGGCAGGGCCTTGGACCTTCCCCAAAGTAATGTGCCTTACATTCTCTGAGGAGTGGATGGGGGTTAGGGATGGGGAGAAAGGTGGAGGAGATGGGAGGGGGGAGTGGGAACTGGGATTGATATGTAAAATGAATAAAGATAGTTTAAAAAATAAAAACAAGAAATATGTAACTTTTTGTTTCATTGTACCAAGACTGTTAAGAGATTTTCTTGTTTCTCAGAAGACCCTTTGGACTGTTAAATAGGGTGGGAATTGGTAAAACCTACAGGTACTTTTGAAGTTATACTGTTGTATTTTCAATTGAGGTACCTGTGAAATAATGGAGACTACGGACAGAAGGTTATGGATGGAAAGTAGCATATTGGGATGTCAAGTTCAGAAGAGATGGCTTGTGATGATGTATAGTGATTGTCAGCTTGGCAATGTATAATTTCTTAGGAACAGAGCCCATAGGCCAGCTCCTGGGGGATTTTATTGATTTTGTGAAGTAGGTTGGAAGTACTTGCTTGTAGTTTTTGGAGGCTGCACAATGAAGCAATAGATGGTTGGCTTCCCAATTTCTGTAGATGACAGCACTGGAGAAACGTGTCAAACTGTGGGAACATGCAGTTTTGTCTTTTGTGTATTGACAGTTAACTTGCCGGATTCCCTGTTTACAGTCCGCTGCACAAACAAGAAACAGGAACCAAATCATGCAGCCGGAAGAGAGGCCAGATGAGTGCTTTACATAGGAGCATGTGTGTGTGTGTGTGTGTGTGTGTGTGTGTGTGTGTGTGTGTGTGTGTGTGTGTGTGTGTGTGTGTGTGTGTGTGTGTGTGTGTGTGTGTGTGTGTGTGTGTCTGTGTGTGTGTGTGTGTGTGTGTGTGTGTGTCTGTGTGTGTGTGTCTGTGTGTGTGTGTGTGTATGGGGCCATGCCCAAGTGGGCAGGTAACTAAAGGCTACTGGCTGTAGAAATTCCTACAGCATCTCCCCCTTTTGTTTAAAAAGAAAATTCTAAGCCTAATTCAAAATTATATACAACAAGAACAAATTTTAGTTATAAAAATTAGAATTACAATCAGCATAAACAATATCAAGTAAGAAACATGTGATAAATGTCTCAATAATTATCCTATCCTAATGAGTTTAACTCTTATATAATACATAATATTGGCCAAGTCATGAGAGGAAAGTAACTACAACTATCAACTCATCGAAGACCCGAGAAGGGGAAAAATATTACTTGAGTATATTACTTGAGTATACTTCCAAAATATGCAACAAATGACAGAGAAGGCTACTGGGCTAATCACTCAAAGTCTCATTTGCAATGTTGGAGCAACCAACTTTGGCTAAGGCCTAGAGTAACTGACAGACTAATTTCAGAGACAGGAAATTTTTCAAAACTGTCTTACCCTGTCTTGGCAAGATTTGACAGTCTTTTTCTTGTATCCTGCTTGTCCTGTCCAGACATCGTGCATTTTGTCAGTGGTCGATGCATGAGCAGTTCTTTGCCCAAAAGCCAGTTTTGCCAAGAAGAAAACAAACTCCAAGGGGAGTGTCTTTGGTGCTCAGCATTCTCTGGAATAGATTTGTGCAGCCAGGAGCAATTGTGTCTCATGTCAACAGAACCCTAAGTTATTTAAATGCTGAAATATACAGCTCTTTTAAGTAGTTGAAGATCATCTGTTTATGCAGAATACAGTCTCTATGTATCTAAAGAACCTGATTCGTCTAACTATAAGTATGACAAACATGGATGACTATTGACCTATAATTCTTAATACCTATATATAACTTAAAGACTAAGACTTCATATTAGAATATTAAACAATCTTTAAACAATTGTGCAACAAATGGTGACAGTGACCTCAAAATGTAAACAATCTATAAGTATCTTGATCAGAGGTAGGAATGTATATTGCAATATGATAAATATATCCTAAAATTGCATCAATATACAAAATGTCTTAAGCAGAGGTAGAAGCATTCACGCATGCAATATGACAAAATAACTTTTCCTAGCTATACAAATATTGTAGACAAAAATAGGAACATATTCAATATAATTTAAGTTTGTGTCAATATACAAGAATCTATACTAATATAAATTACCTATAAATAATAGCTCACAAGTATTCACCCCATTACTCACTATTATTTTTAGTGTGAGTAAGCTCACACTAATCTATTATCCCATCCAATTTCCTTTTTTTAAGAGATCCCTGAGCTTACCTAATATCCCCCCAGCCCCTAAACCTATAACAATTATAATCAATCCCTAAATGATGGCCCTAACCCTGAGGACAAACTTGGTTGGAAGAGGGTACGTCATCTTCTAGAATTACTTCTAGCTGTTGTAGGGGCAATGTTCTTTCTATGGGATCCTGTGAAAGTAAAATGATGTTTAAGTTCCAAGATTATTGTCTGGTATAATTGCAAATAGTCTCTGAGTATTCGGTAGGGTTTTTCTGGGGTTCCTATTTGGAGTTCTAGCCAGAACATAGTAAAAATGTGCACCATTTCAGCTAACCAAGTTGGAACCATCTTGAGCAGCTGGTACCCAAAAACAGGTCTTATAGTAGTGCTGTCAGCATCATGACATCATATCAATCAGGTGGAGTTCTTGTTGTGGGGTACCAACCTCTTCCTGGAAATTTCAAAGATACTTCAGGAAAATTCTTTGTGCATTGTGGAAAACAAACATTATTTATACAGACATATATATTCAATGAAATGTACAATAGAGACAAAAATAGGTATGGAGAAAAGTGATATTTTTTCTAAATTCTTTTTCTTTTTGTCCCATATCATGACTCCTGACATGAGACAAAAACTCTGATTTTTATTTTAACAACATCCTTGGATTTAGAGAAGGACAGAGCCAGTGTCCAACTCCAAAGCCAGCTTTGATTTTTTATTTTTATTTGTTTTGGTTTTTTGAGACAGGGTTTCTCTGTAGCTTTGAAGCCTGTCCGGGAACTAGCTCTTGTAGACCAGGCTGACCTCAAACTCACAGAGATCCACCTGCTTCTGCCTCCCAAGTGCTGGGATTAAAGGTGTGATTCATAATTATTATTTTATTTAGTATTCAGAGATTCTTACCCTCAGATTACATATCATTACAAGTGATAATTCTCTTTGCTTGGTGATCTTATCTAGATAATTATCTTTTCCTCCTTAGCCATCTAGATGTCCAGTGTCTCTTGATTTTCTGAAGATGAGTATTTTCCTGCAAAGACAAGAACAGAACCCTGCTCCAAACCTTATGAGGTTTCTTTACCACCTGATTGGTTGTCACCTCTATGGATGAGCCGTCATTTCTTTCTCAAGAGATTTCTCTTTTTTAAACCAAATCCTTATTAATTTTGATGGTGTTCATAACTTTTCTTCTCCTGCTGAAACAAGAGCAAAACCCCTTCCCCAATGTAGCACTTCTCCTGGCTTCCATTGTGAGGTCAATACATCCTTGAAATACACCAGCTGATTTAATTCAGAAGACTTTTCTATTTTCCAATGTCTCTCTGTTGCTGTTGTCCCTTTCTTTCTCTATCTCACCTTTTTGTTGTTTTTGATCTCTACCTTTTTCTCTGTGCCCCTCCCTGTCTTTCCCCTCCCCTCCCCTTCATCCTTCTCCCAAGGCACCATCCTCCCAATTTACTCAGCAGATCTTGTCTTTTTCTACTACCCATGTAGATTAGATCTATGTACGTCTCTCTTAGTATCCTCATTGTTGTCTAGGTTCTCTGGGATTGTGATTTGTGGGCTCATTTACCTTGCTTTATGTTTAAAACCCACCTATGAGTGAGTGCATGTGATAATTGTCTTTCTGTGTCGAGGTTACCTCACTCAGTCTGATGTTTTCTAGCTCCATCCGCTTTCCTGCAAAATTCAAGATGTTGTTAATTATTTTCTGCTCTGTAATACTCCATTCTGTAAATGTACTACATTTTCCTTATCCATTCTTTGGTCGACGGAAACTTAGGTTGTTTCCAGGTTCTGGTTGAAACAAACAGTGCTGATATGAACATAGTTAAGCAATGTCCTTGTGGCATGATTGAATATCCTTTGGATATATACCCCAAAGTAGTATTACTGGGTCTTGAGGAAAGTCTATTTTCATTCTTCTACATGTTGATATCCAATTATGCCAACACCATTTTTTAAATATGCTTTCTTTTTTTCCATTTGATGTTTTTTGCTTCTTTGTCAAAAATCGGGTGTTTGAAGATGTGTGGATTAATATCTGGGACTTTGGTTTCCTTGGTCCTTCTGTCTGTTTTATGCCAATACCAGTAGAATTTGAAGTCAGGGATTGTGATACCTCCAGAAGTTCTTTTATTGTACAGGATTGTTTGAGCTATCCTGGGTCTTTTGCTTTTCCATATGAAGTTGAGTACCATTCTTTTGAGGTCTGTGAAGAATATTGCTGGGATTTTGATGGGCATTGCATTGAATCTGTAGGTTGCTTTTGGTAAGTTTGCCATTTTTACTATGTTAATTCTACCTACCCAATAGCACGGGAGATCTTTCCACTTTCTGGTGTCTTCTTCAAATTCTTTCTTCAGAGATTTAAAGTTCTTGTCCAATATCTTCCACTTGTTTGGTTAGGGTTACTCCAAGTTATTTAATGCTCTTTGTGGCTATTGTAAAAGGTGATGTTTCTCTGATTTCTTTCTCAGCCCTGTGTACAGGAGGGCTACTGATTTTTTTGAGTTAATCTTGTATCCTGCTATATTACTGAAAGTGTTTGAGTTGTAGAAGTTCCTTGGTAGAATTTTTGGGGTCACTTATGTAAACTCTCATATCATCAGGAAACAATGAGAGTTTGACTTCTTCTTTTGTGATTTGTATCCCCTTGATCTCCTTCAGGTGAGCATTGTTTAATTTCCATGTGTTTTTGGGCTTTCTGGAATTAGTATTGCTGTTAACTTCTAGTTTTAAACCATGGTGAACTGATAATATACATGGGGTTATTCCATTCACTGTGTATGGTGGTGTTGGAGACTGATTGCTTCTCCATAATTCATATAGAGAGAGTTTTCTGTAGATGCAAACTTACTCCAAGGAAGCAGAAGTCCGAGTGTCTCAGCAGAATTTCCAGGGCCTCTTCAGTTGATGGATGGTACCTCATCTTAACTCTTTTCATTTAAAAAGGAAAAGACTGTGTATGAACATTTGTCTGCATGTGTGTCTGTGTCTTAGGCACATGCAGTGCTCACAGGGGCCAGAAAAGTTCACGAAATCCCCAAGGGTCACAGACAGACATGAGCTGCCAAGCACATGCCAGTAATTGAACCCAGGTCCTCTGCAAGAGCAGCATTTTAACCTCAGAGCCACCTCTCCAGCCTGTACAATTAGCACAGTAATCTAACTGATTGCACTCAGGTAACAAATTTTTAGTAGAAGTTGTAATGGTTATTGGCTCTAGGAATTTAGATCTAAGATAAAGGTACTTCTTAGAGGGAGTTCCCTTTGGGAGATTAAAAACAGCAATCTTCCCGTCTAAATTCTGGAAAATTTATCTAAAATATACTGAATAATAAGATAATTTTAATGAAAGGGTAAAAAAGTGAATCATTCTAATCATGATGCCTTGGTTTTGGAAATGAAGAAGGTCTGCGTAAGTAGTCATCACTAAAACATGATTGACGTAATTGGAAAGTTAGTTCAGTAATTAAGAGCTCTGGCTGCTCTTTCTGGGGACCTGAGTTTCGATCCCAACACCCACATGGTGGTTCACAACTATTCATCGCTCCAGGTCCAGGGTATCTGATGATCTTTTTTTGACCTCCTCAGGAACTGCACACATATAATGCACATGCAAGCATGCAGGCAAAACACTCACACATTATATATGAAAGTGTGGTTAATGAGAATGCAGTGTGGCCCACATTTGCAGTTTGGTCTGGTGGAAACTAGTATTTTCCTAAAAATGCATTTTAAAGGCTTTACTTCATAGTCACAGGATATTAAATCAGGCAATGGGTGGACAATGAGGACCAGAAATAACAGCTCAAGATAACCTACCTGTGGGCCAGCAACATTCCAACTCTTTACAGTTATAAACTTCTAGTTAGTCATTGAGTCTTACATATACACTGATGTATAAACATTGGTATGCTGGCTAGTCTTATGTCAGCTTGACACAGCTAGAGTTATCTGATAGGAGGGAACCTGTGGTAGCCCACGTGTGACTCAGTTTCCACCTGGAGTCATTACTGATTTAAAGAAGTCATTTGAGTTCAAATTTGCTTCTTCTGCTTGCAACCTTGAGGGCTGTGAGAAAGGTCTGAGTTAGCCCATAAGAAAGAACACTTTTGCGCAGATCAGAGAGCACATTATTCTATTAAGATTTGGGCTGGTGTATGCCACTTGGAGGAGCACTTCTCGTTAGAGATTGGAAGCTGCTTGCTAACTGAATTCTTGTATGAGATAATGTATCTGCTTGAGCTTCCTCCTAAGGGCAGTGCAGGGAGGCGGTTAGCTGACTGTACTTCTCTTTGTTCTGCCTTTTGCCTGTAACTAGTATATATGCAGGCTGAGAAATAAACTCGGGACTCTTGTCCTCCTGGTCTATTCTGTGTTTTCTCTCTCTTCCTTTCTCCCAATCTGCCATTTCCTATAACCTCGCACCCCTCCCAGGGACCCCCTACTGCTTCCTGCCAGAGCAGGCACTCCAACAGGAGCCTCAGTTAAGAAAATGACTCCTTAAGATCCAACTGTAGGGCATTTTCTTAATTAGTAGTCAATGAGGGAGGGCCCAGCCTATTGTGGGTGGTGCCATTCCTGGGTTGGTGGTCCTGAGTTCTATAACAAAGCAGGGTGAGCAAGCCATGGGTACCAAGTCAGTAACAGCAGCCCCCCATGGCCTCTGCATATGCTCCTGCCTCCAGGTTCCTGCCCTGTTTGAGTTCCTGTCCTGACTTCCTTCAATGATGAACAGTGATATGGACATATAAGACAAATAAACCCTTTTCTCCCAAGCTTGCTTTTGGTCATGTTGCTTCGTCACGGCAATAGAAATCCTAACTAAGATAACCAGGGTGGCAATTTTGGTTTTCCCTGAGAACTTTAGTTGACACCTTTCTGGATCACTTAGGGTATAGGACTGGGATTGCAACTGCACTACTGGTCTTCCTTGATCCCAACACCAGGACCAGAGAAACAGAGGCATGTCTTTCTACCTCTGTGCTTCCTCCATCATTTCACGACTGATCTTCAGACCCAAGCCTTCCATTCCAAGTCAAGAACTGAGGTCACAGATGTGAGTCATCACCCATGTAAGGTAGCAAGGCTGGGCTACAACCATCAGGGCTTCAGCTTCCTTCAGAGTGTTTTAAATGATAAAAAGAAGCAATCCCATATGAGGTATTTGTTTTATAATAACATGTGAGTGTGAGACCCTCACCCCTTATTTTCAAAGGGACGAGAAAGAATTTCTTACAGAATGTTTTAAAATTAGAAACTAGCTTCATGTTCCCAGAAAGATATTGGCCTTCCCCCTCCCATTCGGGAAATTCCAAAGCACAAGGACTTCCAGGCCACCTGGTGATAAAGATGGCCTTGCTCTGAAAACAAAGAACAAGCTGACTAAACAGGGATGGGAAAGAAAACAAAAGACCTTACACTCCTGCCAGACCTCCCCAACTGCCCAGAAGGGCTGCTTCTGATTCTTGCCTTTAAAAAACTAACCCCACAGAGGGATGGGAGCTTCTCGCTGCCTCACTGCGGACGAGTGTATGGGGACAAGCTCTGAGCTAGCTTGAGTTATGCTAGTTAGAAATAAAACCTTGCTATTGCAATCTGGTCTTCTCTGGTTTCTGGTGGTCTCTCTGGGGGTCTTAGTCTGGGCACAACATGAGGAGAAGTAGGGACCAGCTGTAGATAAATCCATTTCTATGTCGCATGAGGGTGTGAGAAAAAGATTTCAGAATACTTAAGTTATATACATAAATAATATTATATTTATAGTTCCCAACTAGTTTAGTATCATGAAAGAAAATAAATATAAGATATATGAGTCTATAGGATCCCTATTAACCAAAGAAGGGATTGAAGCAAAATTATAAACTGTAGATATGTTAGTGTGCTTGGACAGCTGTAACAAAATGCTGTTGTGGATGGATTAAACAATAGACACTTCCTTTCTCTGGGTTCTGGATGTCAGAAGTTCAAGGCCAGGGTTCCCGGTAACTTGCTTGGTTGCTTGCCAATATGTGCCTACTCACTGTGTCTCATTCATCCCTTTGTTGGGGCAGGGAGAGAAATAAGGAGAGAGGGAAAAGAGAGGGCCCTGCACTGTTCTAAGACTAGTCCTAATGCATCAAGACACACCCTGAAAACTCACTCAATGTTATTTCCCAGAGACCCCTCCAAGACAGTCACATGTGACCTGCACTTCAATATGTGAATCAGGGACACAGTTTAGTCCTATCAATCACTGTGAATTATAACACTTACTATTTGGATGTTATAGATTGAAGCAGTGATCATGGTGGTGGGGAGGTAGTTACGATGAGAATAATTTTACATGAAATTTCATTTTCTCTTTCCAAGTATCTGGAGACATCACCTTGAAATGGGAAAAATATAAGCAAAATAAAGACTTCTGTTGATATTGGGCAAGTGAGGAAACTTCGAGACTCTCGTGTTGCTAGACTTACCCCCACCTAGCCACAACGTGTGATGTTCTACTTTCCTCAGCCATACATCCGTGGAGCTCAACAAAAGTTACAAGAACCAAATTAGTTAGAATTAAACTCTCATAAGCCTAATACTTCAGATTCCCAAAAATGTGAAATGAGCCACACTTGGGAGAGAGGAAAGTAGGTAAGCTGTAAAATACTGCCCCAGGTCTGTTGCCCTGCAGTATACAGAAACCCATAAGATCACACTTCTGTGTAGTTTATTTTGCTTACTGTTTGATTAGCCCAGACTAGCCTTGAACTCCTGATCTTCCTGCCCCCTCTTCTTCAACATTTGCTTACTGGCACATACTGCAACAGTCCAAACATATAGTTTGATACTCTGGATCTTTGTCTCTCCCTTCCAAGAACAATAAGACAAAAAAAGAAGAAATAAAAAGGATGTAGATTAGAAGTTAGACATCCAGTATCAGTTTTTGAAGATAGCATGATCCTTAAAAGAGTCCATCACCTCCAGTAGAAAACTCTTAGTCTGATACACACTTTCAGCAAAGTAGCAGGGTACAAAACTGACCTACAAAAATCAGCAGCCTTTCCATATGCTAACAACAAACTCATGGAGAAAGAAAATAATTGGAGAAAAACAAAACAAAAACCTCCAGGAAATGGAACCAACCTAAATGATCATCAATGGATGAATGGATAATCATTCATGCATTCATTCAATGCATCCTTGGTTGGAATAAATACACATATACAAATGGAGTTTTCTAGCCATAAAGAGAAAAGAAAAAAATAAAATGTTCAGGAAAATGAGAATAACAGGAGATCTTGCTAAACAAAATAAAGCAGACTCAGAAATACTGAAAGTTTCCCTCCACACATAGGAGAGAGAGAGACAAAGAGAGAGAGAGAGAGAGAGAGAGAGAGAGAGAGAGAGAGAGGGTCATGAAAGTAGGAAGCAGAGGGGCAACAGAGATCTTCAGAGTGATGGAGGAGAAAGAAGCTAATGGAATACACATGACAGGGAAGTAGAAGAAGATCTCTTTGTGGACAGAAAGAGATATGTAATGTAAGAGGGAGTGAGAGATGTCAGAAGGCAATGGTGGAGGGGAGTGAATTGGAAAAAGTATGTTTATGAAAATGCCATAAAAATAAATAACTAATCTTTTCTATCATAAAAAAAGAAAATGCCATAATGAAATCCATTACTTAGTCTACTAAATTTAAAAGTTAATCAGTAAGAAAATAAAGATCAAAAATCACCAGGTATAGACTACAGACAAAAGTCAAAGCAAAATCAATGTAATCAAAATTTAAAGTTTCATTCTGGGGAAGATACTGGTAAGAAAATAATCAAGCCACAAACTATAAGAAAATCTTTGCAAACCACCTCCTTGAGAAAGGACTTGAGTCTAGAATCTAAATGAGCCTCTAAACACATGTAAAGTAAATAGCTCAATTAGAAAATGGGCAAATCTTGTGGACATATTTTACTGCAGGAGATACTAGGCCCGAGGTACAAGTAAGTACAAGAGAACTCAGTGTCCCTGGACTCCTGGAAAGCACAAAGACCCCACTGACATCTCTACATCTATTGGCACAGCTAGACTTTTTTAACTATACATATTGATGGGGCTGAGGAGATGGCTGCGTGAATAACAGAGCTTGCTGTGCAATGAGGACCAGAGGCTGAAACCATGGCATCTACATAATCCCCAACCCCCATGCTGTGGTTGCAGGCATATAACCCTCCTTAGGACCTAAGATGCCCAACCAGCCCACCCAACACAGCAACCTCAGGGCTCAGTGACAGACCCTATTTCAAGTCATTAACTCAAGGAGGGATAGAGAAACAGGCTACTTTTGCTTTGGCTTCCTCATACATGCAATCACACACACACACACACACACACATGCACACGCACTCGCACACTTAAATAAATAATAAATACCCGCAAAACCAAAGACTAGCAAATGTGTGAGGAAAATTCAGGCTCATGCATTGTAACTAGAAATGTGAGATGGAACTGAAACTGGAAAATACCTCGGGAGGGGGCGGGGCGGGTCTCCTTACAAATTAAATACGTAGCAGCTTCTAACAAAGCCTGACATGACCAAATTACCCAGCAATTGGCCAATGTTAAATAAACAGGCAGGGGGCAGGAGGGTGTGACCTTGAATGGTAAGGTCAGTGGTAGCTAGGACTAGAAAAGACGCGCGCGCACGCGCGCGCGCACACACACACACACACAGTCTAGTTCCTGGGTCTGTGTTGCTGCATATTAAGTGAGACACAAAGGAGTCAAGTGCAGTGAGGGCTACAAGGGACCACTCCGCTATCACTGCAGCTTCCTCTTGTGTAATTTCGTTTTTAGTTGCGATGGGCACGTAGGCACGCCTTATTTCTCACCGGGAGACTCCATGAGAAGTGGAAAACTCAAGTCTCCATTTTCAACCTAACATGACCAAGGGCTAACAGAGGCTGACAACAGCAGGGGGTGGCGGGCTCCGCCCATCCTCATCGGTCCCAGGCAGCTCTCCAGACCCAAGGATGCAAAGCTGACTACCAGCTACCACCTGTGCAGAGATCACAGCGTGAGGGACACCGGGCTCAGACATTCCCAGGGATTACAGAACTTCTGTGAAATTTAAACCCTCCCGGGTGAGATCGCCTGACCCCGCCTCCTGCTCCTGTTTGTCTGTTTGCTGTGTCTGGGCGCTTCCTCCCTCCTCCTGAGCTCTCTGTCAGCAGAGACTTAGCCTTGGGTCAGCCAAAGCAGGAGACTGGAAGCAGAGGCTCAGCATGCAGGCGCTCAACATCACCGCAGAGCAATTCTCCAGGCTGCTGAGTGCCCACAATCTGACTTGGGAGCAGTTCATTCATCTCTATGGGCTGCGGCCGCTGGTTTACACCCCCCAGCTGCCAGCACGCGCTAAACTGGCTTTTGCGCTGGCGGGAGCACTCATTTTTGCCCTGGAGGTCTTTGGCAACTCTCTGGTGGTCTACGTGGTGACCTGCAGCAAGGCCATGAGCACCGTCACCAACATCTACATCTGCTCTCTGGCACTCATCGCCTTCTTCTGCATCCCGGTCACGATGCTCCAGAACATCTCCGACAAGTGGCTGGTGGTAAAACAGGAATTGCATGTGCACTCACGGACACACACACATACACATACACGCGCGCGTGAGCGCGCGCTGCAATCACACTTCTGATCTCCTTATATTTCTCTGTCAAACTAAATTTCTGTGTCCTACTTGCAAAGTCACCTTGCAGGCAAAAGGTGGAGGTGAGGGGTTGTCTATGTGGCTCAGTCCAGACATGGTAGAAGTGAGAGGAATTGTTCAGGGAACCTGCGCCTCTACTTATTTCCTGCGTTTTCCATAATTACAAGGTAAGGGTTCCTCTTTTATTAATGAAATAATAAAAGAATCACCAACGTTAAAGATCTCTTCTTGTTCTTCAGCTTCCAAATTTGCTCACCAGCTGCTGTGTGGCTTGCAGATAAGTGTCCTGTATGTGCTAGCTAATATATGATCTCTAGATTTTTTACAACAAATAATATATTTGCTGCAATTTCTACAAGTCCTTTGTAGAAATTGTATTAATAGAGTCTTGTAGGGAGAGCTGTCAAAAGCACATCCCCTCTTGACTTCTAACAGGGAGATGAGGTTGCACCCTTATTAAAAGAGGGGAAGAAACACAAAGAATCTGTTGAGTGGGGTCATTGATGTTGGAACAGTATGTGGACACGGAAAGAAAAATAAGAAATTAGACCCTCTAGTCTTCCCACAGACAAAAGCCAGTGTCTGGGGATTCCTGTTGACTGTGTTCTGACCACTACTGGGTTGAACCTCAGGAGGGTGTACTGCCTTTACTCATTTTCATAAGTAGGTGTGTTCTTGCGACCAATAAAAATCCCTCGAACGTGATTTTAAGTAAGAGCGATGGCTCATGGTGTCCCCACGCTACCATTTCCTCCCTTCTGTGTTGTCTCTCTAGTGCATGAAGGGTGTTTTTTACCCCCACCATTGCCCACCAGGGATCTCCTACTTATTTCTTTGCCACTGCTGCCTTCCACTGGTTTGTACTGTGTTTATTTCAACAAGTGGGGATGCTGAGTTGTTGGTCCCTTCTCATCTGCCATGCGTTTCTAAAAGATCATTAACTGTTGAGCATGCAGCATTGACTGGGGGATGATGATGTAGAAGTGTCAAAAATTGGTCCACAGATCAGACACTTTCTCACACTGCCTAGTGAAAGTTTGGACATTTAAGATTTACCCCTAAAACTGGCTCCAACAAATTCCTGAGGGGATTCTGGGTCCTTGCACGAGACTTCTGAAGGAAAGGTCTTGAGTTACTACTTCTAAGTGTTAGAACACAGATTTCGAAAGCAGTGCACTCCTCCTGAAAAGGAGCATATGCAATGTGGGATCCTTTAATAGTAGTCTAAAGGCTCGATTGCCCCTGAGCACTAATACACACTAATTGAGCCTATGGAGGCTTCATTTTTTCAGTAGAGTATTGGAGACTAGAGAACTTTGCAAGTGGAGTAGAACAGATCATTAGTCCCCCAGCCTGAGAGAGGTGTGGTCCCTGGGGTGGGCCAGGCACTTCTTCCCTGCAGAGGACATAGGGAGGAACAGTTATGGCTAACCTCATGCTTCCGGTTCCTTTGCTTCCGGCTTTATGGGAGTCAGATTCTAAATGCTGGAGAGTTGGTGATGTTCTGCACATTTGTTGGAGGGTTAGTATGAGAAAGCATAAAAGTGCTTTGAAAAAACTGATTGCTCGGCATGGTTACATACCTGTAATGAAGCACTTAGGGGGGGTAATAGCAGGACAATTGAAAGTTCTTGGCAAATATGGGCTGCATAGTGAGTTTACATGAGGAGAACCTGGATCACAAAAACAAAGCACAGAGAGAGAGATATTGAGAGAGAGATCGAGATCATGCTGTGACAGTTTATGATTAATTCTATTAAGAACTGTTTAGTTGGAGATTGACTGTATTTATACAGGACTAGATAAATAATGGTCTATAAGTTGAGTATACAACATCAAAATTACAGTTCAGATGTGGTGCAGGAGAATTGTCTGTATTCTGTCAATCATGTTTTAAATAAACGCTGATTGGCCAGGCAGGAAGTATAGGCAGGAAACCAGACAGGAAGTAGAGGTGGGGCAATAAGAATAGGAAAATTCTGGGAAGCAGGAAGCTCCCCCCGCACTCCTGCCCAGACTACCGAAGAAGCAAGATGTGACCTGCCCTGCTGAGAAAGATACTGAGCCATGTGGCTGACATAGATAAGAATAATGGGCTATATAAGTTACAAGAACTAATACTTAGCCTGAGCTAATGGGCCAATCAGTTTATAATCTTCTGGAGACCTCTGTGTGATTTTCTTTGGGACCTAATGACTGTGGGACCTGATGGGAGGACAGAAACCAACAAGCAGGACCTCATGTTACACAGATGAGAAGAAAAAGCCTGAAGAAGACCTGCAGACAGATGTGGAGAGAATTAACTTGCATGCTATAAATGGGATAATAATTGCAAAACTGTCATGATGTGTCATCAAAGGAGAGTACACAGAATGTAAAAGATGAAAATTAATGCATAAGTCATTTGACAAATCTATTGAAAAATCTCCTATATGACAAAGTATCACCTTGAAAATACAAAAGTGTATAAAGCCTGCAGTTCTTTTGGGGTCTCAGAGAACACAAAAGGCCCCAGAGTAAGTAAAATTAAAATGTAATAGATGAAGAGCCACTCTGTGGTTGGAACACTGCCCAAGGAAGTGGTGTCTGAAGAGAGAAGGGTGTCCAGGAGCATTTGTCACTCCATATTTTGGGGAGAGAAAAAATGCTATATTTTAAGAAGGCTGTAAAAGACATTTCAAGAAAAAATATCAAATGGGAATGATGGAAAGACACAGAAAATCAGGTCACTTCAACTGGGGAAGGAAACACATTGTGAAAAAGTCAAAAATGTGAAGCCCTGTCATAGGGAGTGGTGGGAAAAGCAAAGCATTCATGTGGAGCTCACCAGGAAGGAATGGTAGCAAAAAGTAGCAGAAGGGCAGGGTGACTGTGGGTATGGTGACATCCTCTTCTGTTGTGACTGCTACTGCTGTCCCCTCCCTGGAGAGGCTGTGGGATATGGTGACATCCTCTGCTCTTGTAACTGCTACTGCTGTGCCCTCCCTGGGGATGAGTTTTAACACATCCCCAGACAATGTATAATGCAAATTAAAGTTTGGTAAACAATGGTTCTCCGACTCACCAGCACAGAAAATCTTCCTTTAATTACCTAAGCCGACCTGGAGTCCAGCAACAGGCCTCTCTGTAGCTAGGGGCCAACTGGAACTGCCAAGAGGAGCCCATGGCCTTCAGTCCCACTCAGGGCCTGCTTTAGGGATGTCATACAACTGGCTTGTAATCCGCTGTGGGGGGCACACCACAGAAATCAACAACTACAGTTCTGACTGGAAAGCAAACAGTGCAGTTTGTCTTTCCAGAACACCACAAAACAAAGAGGGCATTGACTTTCTTTTTTTTTTTTTTTTTTAACCCCGATTTTAGTGACTTTTCTATTGCTGCGATAAAACAGTGACCAAGGCAACTTATAAAAGAAAGCATTTAATTTGCCTTTTGTCTTCAGAGGGTCAGAATCCGTGATGCTGGAGGGAAGGAACAGCTGAGAGCTCACGTGTTGAGCTAGAGCCATGAGGCAGAGAGCACACTGGGAATCCCACGAAACCTTAAAGCCCACTCTTAGTGACACACCTCCTCCAACAAGACCACGCCTCCTAATCCTTCCCAAACAGTTCCCCCAACTGAGAAGTAAGTACTCAAATAGATGAGCCTCTGGGGCCCATTCTCATTCAAACCACCACACCTGCCTTTCTTTTGTCAGCTTTCTTCTTTAACATTTTACTCTTTATTAATTTTTAGTTAGCATACAAAACAACAGGTTTCATTCCGACATTCTTACTCATACATAACATTGCAATTTGTTCATACACAGCCCCAATATCCTTTCTCTTCCTTCCCCACCTTGTGCTGGACACCTTTCTTCTCCCAAATACTCCATGGTCTGTTTTCATGTCTCATTTTATGTATATTCTACATAGGGAAAACATTTAACATTTTATCTCTTTCCTCCCATTACCCTTTTTGCTCATTAGGTTTCCCTCTCTCTAGATCCCTTCTCTCCCCCTTCAGAATCCATTTCAGAGAAAATATGAAATATTTCCTTTTTTTGTCTCCCTGAGTCTGGCTTGTTTTGTCTAACACGACCATCTCCAGTCCCATCTACTTTCCTGCAAATAACCATTTTATTCTTCCTTGCGGCTGAATTAAGCTCCATTGTATGTATGTTGCACAATTCCTTTATGAACTTATCTCTTGATGAACAGCGAGGCTGCTTCTGTATTTTAGCCCTTGTGATTTTATAGCATTAAACAAAAATATGTAAATACCTCTGTGGTTTGCTGACTTGGAACCCTTCAGTTCCAGAACCAAGCATAGTTCCACTGGATCATACAGTCTCTGTATTGTTAGTTTTTTGAAGTAGCTCCATACTGATTTTCATGGTGGCTATATACCAGTCTAATATATAATGTATAATAATTCTGCTTTCCCTGCATCCATTACCTGGGTTGGGATGGAGATTCAAAGCACTTTCAATTTGTCTTCTTTGATGGTTAAGACTATTAAGCCCTTATTTTTTCCAGGTATTTATCGGCTATTGGCATTTCAGCTCTCTTCAGCCCACCACTCTCTGGGAATTCCTCCCACAGGAGGCGGCAAGAGGAAGAGGGGAGGTTCTCTCTGTGAGCAACATGCATTTGTGGCTTTTCTTTATCCTGACACAAGGACAGTGTCACTCACAGCTTTCAGAAATGGGGGTTGGGAGCTCTGTGTCTGTCCTCGCTCTGATTTGTTTGGCCAGATGTAAGCACTGGATTGCTTTTTGTTCTCCTACAGCCGTCAAATTTACCTGTCCTTATCAATAGCTTCTTCATTTCGCTCATTTCTTCCTCCTCTTCTTCACTTTTCATGATGTCTGGAAGGCTTCTCTGAACTCCCTGCCTGATCTGTTCCTAGCTCGTTCAGCACAACTGTTTTTCTTGGGCCAGCAATGGAGATCAATGTTCTCTCCTCCAGTCTCCCTTTTCCTTCATGCTCCTTTTCACATCCTCCGCCCTTCAGTGGCTCTCAACTCCCTCTCACATGGCTAAGTCTTTTCTTTCCTTGTTCATTTCTTCATAGAGAGGCTATTGTCGGGACATTCATGCTTGATGGATAGTCTGAATTTTAATCACAATATGAAGATACAGTCTTGCTCTGACCTGAAGACTGGGCATCATAATGTTGTAGTACCTTTTATTTTTCTTTCCACTTCCAGAATTTCCAGGTGGAAAAACTAATGTGAAATCTTATCCACTGCTCTCTCATCGTATCTTGCCTTCTGCCTAAGGTGGAAATGATGACCACTGGTACTATCATGGTACAATCATAATTGTATTAAGCACCTCGTGAATAATTTCTCTGGGGTATTAAGATACCATAGGTGTTGAGAAAGGTTGCATTTTGATGGAATGATTAGATTTACTTAGACCAAGAAGGGGAAGGAAGTATTCAACAAAATGATGGAGAGCACAGGGGGAGTTTGTAATGGTAGGGGCTCCAGAGCGTACCATGCAAGGGTGAAGAGCCCAAGGATAGATGCTCAGAGCCTAATAGATTTGAGTCGGGTAGGATGGGGGGGGTCTAAGAGACACTGGCGCTTGGATGACTGAAATAAGTGGAAACTTGGGGCATAGGAGGATTAACTCTGAAGATCCAGAAAGAGGTAGAAAACCACTCCTAGTTCTGTCCTCCTTTATGATGCTATAACTATAAAGTAAATGGGAGTGTTTAAAGCAGTGGTTCTTATAGTAGCTGGCTCCTATGAAGTCAGCTAGGGGTTCCTGGATTGGGGGTCATCAAGGCTGAGGAAATGTCAGATGAAAGGGACAGAGACAGAAAACTCAGGATAGAATTGGGAGGTCTCTTTGGTCATGCTGAAGCAGCCAAACAGCCCAGAGTTTATTTCAGAACTTGCTTCTATACAAAAGCAGAACAAAGCACAGCACAGACGGTCGGTCAGTGTCTGACCACAAGACCATGTCTGTCCTTGACTTAGCAGCCTCCTAACTAACATGGGCTTGCTATTTGGCGCAGCCTTACTTTCTATCTTGAGGCTCCTGAGGTTTGCCGTCAGCAGTATACTGTCTACTAGATAGAGTGTTCTTTTCTCACGGGCTAAATCAGTAGTCTCTCACAGCCCTCAAGGTTATTGGAAAAGGCAGAGTAGGCAAGCTTGAATTCAAATGACTTATAAGTCAGAATGGACTCCAGGTGGAAACTGAGTCACACATGGACTCCCACAGGTTCTCACCCTTCTTAATGCTGGGACCCTGTGATACTGCTCCTCATGTTGTGGTGACCCCCAGCCACACAATTATTTTCATTGCTGCTGCTAGGAATCATAATGTAAATCTCTGTGTTTTCCTCTGGTCTTAGGCAGCGCTGGTGAGAGGATGGTTAGGCCCGAGGGGTCGCGACCCACAGGTTGAGAAGCACTGGTTAAAGGAAGGTACAAGCAGCAGCCTTTCTAGGAAACCTTGGAGCTCTGTGCCCATTCGTCGTCTCATGAGCACAGGTGCAGCTGGGGAGAGATAGTCCCCAGGTGCTCACAGGTCTGTGGCTCTTCCACAGTCCTCTGGTGAGCAGTGAAAAGAATGCTTTAACGGTGGCTGGCAAACTGACTAAAAGCAATTCCAAGAAAAAGCTCCCAGAATACCCGAGTTAATGGCAGTGTCATCAAGAAAAGAGCACAGCTACATATGCTCACTACTCTTGAAAAGCACTCGCTGCCCGAGGAAGAAAATGTAGAAAATTAATTTTTCGGCAGTTGATATAATTTTACCTCTGGGTCCCTAGGTCGCAGTCAACCCTCTGTCCATCAGGCCCCCAGCTTGGGGTGTCTGATTTCCCCCATCGACAAACACCTAGCTTCAGACATCACCTTCTTGCCCCACCAGGAGTGTTGGATGGATCAGGAGAGCTGGAGCTAGGCTGGATGGACCCTCCAATTTGACTAAGCTTGCAAGACCCTCCCGAGTGAGCCTGGGATGGAGCCAGAGCTTGGGACAGGCTCAGAGGCATTGAGGATCTCCCTCTGTCCCCTGCCATATGAGTTCTGTGGAGGGGTGGCATACTGTGGACCTCAGGTTGGAGTGAGCCTAAGGTCCACAATCGGCTTGAAGAGTTTGCAGCCTGAGGGCCAGGTAGGAAAGCAACTCAGAGTGGGCCTCCCCTGGACCCACTGCCATGAAGGTGGGACCAAGCCCTGAGGAGTCCCAGGACCTGAAGGCCCTGCAGAAAGAACTAGAGCAGTTTGCAAAGCTGCTGAAGCAGAAGAGGACCCCTAGTGGATATGCAGTCCGACATTACCCTGGACTTCTTGTCAGAAAGGTTCAGCCAGCTGACCATTTGCAGCTCAGTTGGAAGAACGTGCCTAAGCTGCTGACAAAGAGGATGGAGGAGGCTGACAGCAACCTTTAGAAGCTATGCGAAGCCGAGGCCTGGTGAGGGATGCTAGAGAAGGCAGCAGAGGAGGAGGATTGACAACCGCTTGAGAGGGTGCCTGGAGAACATATTTCTGCAGTGCCCGAAGCCCACCCTGCAGCAGATCAGCACCACTGTGGAGCTGCTTGGGCTGGGAAAGGATGTGGTCTGAGTATGGTTTTACAACTGGGGCGGGAAGGGCAGACGATTAAGTATTGTGGATGAACCAGGAGGTGTGACTCTCAGGTTTTATCAGAACGGCCTCTGCCTCTCTTCTTCACAAACACAGCTTTTCCTGGGGTGTTACAGAAAAGATAACAGGTTTCACTGGAGGGATGGGAGCGGTGGTGCAGGAGGAAGGGAAACAAAGCGCATGCCTGAGGTGCTGCTTGGAACAGGTGGTGTGTTTCTTAGACACGACAAACTCATAAGCTGAATAGGAGATTAAAGGAAGTTGTTGAACTTTATTTTACTGAGAAGATATTAATTTGTGAGAGCAGTTCAGATCCGTGGCTTATCATGGAACTTTAGTTTATTAATCACTAATTAAACTACTAATTGTAGTGAGAAGATGGTATCAATTACATTTGGTATAATAATTTTCTTTCTTTTACACTTCAGAAATTTGCATATGATCAAATTGATGTGAAATCAAGAGTCCTATGTGATGATTTAATAGTCATGAGGACAGCTATTAAAAAGTCTCCTGGAGGAGGGAGGAGAAGTACTTGTTTAAAAGAAAAATAATCAAGAGCTAGATAGCATCATTAAATCTGGAAGTAAACTCAGAAATTTTATGTCATGGGGCTAATCTGAGTGTGCTTTTTCAAATTAGTTCTGTACACATTTTGAGGGGAAAATCTAATGTCGTTTACAAGTCAAGAAAAATCACTAGGTTTTCATAGACAGTAGAAGAGGGGAACAGCACCCATGGAACTCTATGCAGAAAATCTCTATGTAGGACAGCAATCAGAATAGTGACAGAAAAAGATATCTATATTTAAAAATTTATCTCTACCTCAGAAGATAAAAGGATACTTCTTGCTATCTCTAGAAAGTTCTAGAAGGGTTCCAGCCAGCTGGGCCTCACTCTTTCTCTAGAATCAGGTATTGTGAAAGAAGCTATGGAGTCCTCTGACCAGGACATAGTTACACCCTACGATGGTGGTGGGCTGCATTGGCCAGCTGGGAGGCCAGGGCCACTCCTGCTTGAATGACTTGGGTAGAGTAGATTTGCTCGGGAAATTTGGGATTAGCTTCATGTGGTACTCTGGTAGTCTTACATGTTTCCAATGAGGTCATACAGGCAAGACCTCACCTCCATCTGAGCTTAGCAGGATGCCTATAGATACCTCATAGAGAACACACCACTGCAAGATAGTTTCTTGTCCTTGTCTTGTGAGAGATTCTTTCTCATCCATCTCCTACGTTTGGTTCCAGTTGAGCTCAGAACTTCCCACCTCACTGTAGACTGTAGCTTCTGAGAGTTCCTTCGTAGCTTGTCTCTACCCTAGCAGAATGAGTCATTGGTACGTGCTGTTAGTCGTTTTCTTTCTGTGGACTGGAGGCCTAAGGAGCTGACACTTTATCTGTGCCGTGTGTCGAAGTGAATAGCTTCCGGAATTTGTGTGGATGCCCAAGGCCTCGCTAGTATGGGTTCACTGAGTCTTTGCTGGTTACATGTATGAAACTATAACCAGCCCAGCTCATAACCCCAGCAATGACAGTTGTGGTCTCGTTAGCCACCAAGGTCCTCCAGAATGTGTGGCGCCTGAACAAGGAGCTCTGAAGGAAGGCATGTGTCATAAGTTTGGCCATGTATGTCTGTGGGACCAAGTCTACCTAGTAGCCAGAAAGCTCCATGATATATGTCTTCTGCCTTTGAGTTCTCATCCTCCTCTATGGCCTAATCCCTGCATGAGGCTTTCAGGTTGAACTTCTTCAGCATTATGAAGTTATCCCATGTCCACCTCTCTTGGTCTGGGTGGGGTGACCTGAAAAGACACACGAGATCTCCGAGAAACTACAAAACCCATGTTAGTGCCAACAGCATCGTCACCACCACTGGATCCTCCAGAGGGGGTGTGTCAACTGTTTCTGCAGTTCATGAAAACAACCATTTCTGCCTGTCCTTTCAAGTTCACGAATTTTGTGGCCGACCAACTCTATGTTTCCAGATCTCCAACCGCTTCCTTCTCTGCTGAGGAAGCACAGACAGCTCAGTGAAAGCTGGGAAACTTTCCTTGCCAGCTCCACCCAGCCTGTGGCGCTGAGGAAGACTTAACAGAAGCTGTACTTTGTTTCCGATTCGGTCTGAAAATGATGGGTTCCTCATGGTTAATCCTGTAGCAGCTAGGGAAATGCTTTCTGTTTTTATCTGTCTTTGTGAAACTAAATGCATTCATTTCTTCCTCTGTCTGGGTTTAGAGTGACATAGTGCAGATCATAGAAACCTTAAAAGACAGCCTGCCCCCATTTCCTGGGAGGAACTAGACAGCTGTGGGGCGGATCCAGGATATGAAATGACAACGTCAACCCTCCAGGGTTTCTCTGCAGCTTTGGAGACTGTCCTGGAGCTCACTACATGACTTCAGCCAGTTTCCTGCCCCTGCTGTGTTGGACTGGCACACTCTGATGCTGTATTTCACCGGGAAGCCTGATTCTGGCCCAGTCAAGATGGGGGCCTCCCAGAAGACTTCCTGCCCAACTGGTGCCCCCTCACCCTGTGGATGGACACCTTACTGAAGCTCAAGCCCCGTGCTACGATGTGGACTCTCTGATGGCTGGACACTTACCTCTAGAGAACTGAGACTTGTGTCATCTTTTCCCATGAAAAATGTTCTGGTGACTGGTGGGTGAGTTCCCTTCATCCCCAGGAAGCTATAACGAGCAGATCTGTGACCCCTATAAGTCCTGCACACTCAGTTGGTCTCTCTGGGGACATGAGCACCTTAGCTGGCCAGGGTCACTTATGTGTGACAGTTGGTGACAGAATCATCAATAGAATTGTCATGGGGGAGGGGCCGCAAAAGCATGGTGAATGGCAGTTGGGTGGCTATAAGCCATACCCCTGAACACTGGAGGAATATTTATTTATAATAATATCTGTTACTCATAGACAGCCCTGAACATTGAAGAAAAGCTAAGTATTACTTCAAGAAGATCAACGTGGTTTAAACATCGTCAACAGCATGAAAGAACACTCCTGGAAACTGTGGCCACTCGTCTCTTCAAACTGTGTACTTACTATGGGCAACGGTGAGTGTGTGCCTGGCCTTGTGCTCATGGGAATCAGGAATCTTACGAGATTACAATTAGTCTCATCTGTGGCATCAGTAGTACTGC
The DNA here is from genome assembly GCA_004026605.1 of Ondatra zibethicus. Classification (NCBI taxonomy): domain Eukaryota; kingdom Metazoa; phylum Chordata; class Mammalia; order Rodentia; family Cricetidae; genus Ondatra; species Ondatra zibethicus. The sequence continues at coordinate 60,743 of PVIU01011027.1, forward strand.
TACCCAGCTACAGGAAGCTGCACCTAAAGCAGAAAGCCCTCGGAAGGTCAACTGGTCAGCCTGAGCTCTAAGCACATGACCCTGGCCTTTAGTTCCCCAGCAGACGGCAGTGAGACACAACCATCTGTATGTCTAGCACTGCTCGCAGGCATTCACCTGGTCCCTGTCAAAGCAGTGACTTTTACCTCCCTTTCTCCAGGATGGTCTGTCTCCATGGAGCCTCTCCCAGAACCAGTGTGATACACTTGGGGATCCTGCTAGGCTGTGTACAAGCATGCTGAGTGAACACTGTAACCACAATTTACACAGTGAAAAACAAGCGATTTGTTAAAAGCAATATTTAATTTAACACAACATTGAAAACAGCCCTAAGAATAAAAAGGCTGTTACTCAGAGGAGGGGAAGCTGGCTGTGGGTCTGGGAACGCGGCTGGGTTGAAAAAAGGTGGTGATTCTGTGGGGAACAATGGAGCTGATGCTCTCTGCAGACCAGATAGATGAGGGAGCCGAGAGGAGCAAGTGGCCCTGGATCCCCCAGACGAAGTTGCACTGTGTCTGCTGACCTGGGAAGAGGTCGAGCATCTGGAGCATCCATGACTGCTGGCAGGAATGTGGCCCCGACTGCTACTCCAGCTGTACATGTGACACAGGACCTTAAGTTGGATTTTCTGATCTCCAGCTGCTCTGGTTCTTGCTGAATCTGGATTTTTCATTGCTGGTTAACAGACTTGGAACTCTAGATATGGATGTGCGATGTGCAGCTCTGCCTCAGCTCTCCAGATCTAAGGATGGAGACAGATGTGCTGCTGATGCAAGCATCTCTAGAAGGGGAAGTGGCAGTAGAAGGACAGGAGACAATATGCCCAGGATGAGACCTCTTTCCAAACATAGGAGAGACCATGTCTGCCTGAATTCCCAGATCCAATCCTCCAAAAATCACGTGCCCAGGCTAGGGTCCAGTGACTGCTTCTGCAAAGAAGAGCCTCTAAAGGATCCCCCAATCATTCCTGAGACCTGAGACCAGGTCCTGAGACCTCCTCACAGTGTCAAGCACCTACCTGGCACTTTCTCAATCGCTAACCTCTGAATCATTTGCCACTTCTCCCTGCAATTTGGTATTGAGCTCGTAGGAACAGACAAGGACATCTGAATAAGGCATGCTCATACTTAAGTAGGTCTTTAGAATGGACATGTCTGATGTCATGGAAAGTCCTCAGGGAACTCATCAACCCATGTGTCCAGGAGGGTGAAGATGATACTGGCAGAAAGGGACAGACAGGACACTTAGTAACCTGGACTTTCCTTTGCCACCCCTCCCAAGACTCCGTGCATGTGAGACTGCAAAGGAGAGGATATCCACCCTTAGCCACATGAGTACACTGAGCAGGGCTGAGAGGTCCATGGGAGCAGGGAGCTCCCTACGCCCCATGCTCAGGCACTAATGGAGCACAGCTGAGCAAGCCTTCATGCCATGGACTGAGATGAGGGTAGAGTCTCAGAGGGCCACTGGAGACCACAGGCTTTCTCCATATCCCCACTTGCAAGGACCATGCCCATGCAATTCTTTTCACCCTCCAGTCAATGCTTAGACCTCAGTATGGTAGTAGAAACCTGGAGCGTAAGCCCCAAGCATCAGCCATGGTACCCAAGTGAGCCCACCCTGCAGAGCCAAAACCTTTCTTTCTTATGTTGTAAAGCTCACTTACTTCTTTACTTGTTCAATCTCCTCACAGTCTGGGCAGAAGCCTGCATAACTGGAGGAGATCAGGAAGGATGTCACCTGTGGAGTCCCAGTTCCCTACCTAACAGACATCTAGGGGGCCTGCTGATTCCTGGAGCAGAATCAAAGTACAGAGCCTAGAGGTTCTCTCTGCTCTCAGGTTATTAGTTCACCTGCTTTCAGTAGGTGCTTCAAATATGTTTGTGCAGTGGGTGATCACAAGTATGTCTACCCGGACATCTCAGTGGACACAGGTTCCCTCGGATTATTCTCCGCGGGTCTCCACTCAAGACCCATCTCTATTGGGTGCTCCAATATGAATTCTAGAACCTCCTTTACAATGGGGAAGCACTTTGACCAATGCTTCAGAAAAACTGGCCAAGGACAGAGAGCTTCCTGAAGGTGCAGAGGACACCCACGCTCATTAGGGTCTCAGCTGTGGACACAGCAGTCCCTAGGGCCCGACCTGGAGGTAGTAATGTCTGACTACATGCTGCTGGCTTCTAACAAGACTCTAGCAACTAAGTAGGCTCAGAGAAAGGCAGAGGCTTCCCATAAACCACAAGAGGATGTGAGGCCTCTGAGCTCAGAAGTGGGCACTCGATGTGCTCATCGAGTACCTGCTAGACGGTGGTATAAGCAGGGTATATGCACAGGAAGGCAATGAAAGAGTTGCAGTTACCATTCTACATGGAAATCAACAGGTTATCCACCACCTCATCCAGAGTTTGGAAGTTGAACAACTTCCGGTCCCCCGGGATGGTCTCCGTTGGGTCCCCAGGTGCGGACTCCTTCTGGTCCCGGGGGTGGACTCCGTAGGGTCCTCTGGTGTGAACACCTTAGGGTCCTTTGGAGCAGACACCTTTTTATCCTGAGAAGAGATCAGGGTGGGTGGTTCAAACCGGCACAGGACAGCAATGTCATGATTGGTTATTATCATTCCATGTTTTCCTGTCCGTTTTACTCTGCCAAACACCAAAAGTGAAATTTGGGAAAACTGAGATTTCAGAGTGATTGCCTGGTCTACATGGTCCTGGCTCTGGCTGCCCTGACTCAAGTTTCTTTCTTCCCAGCCAAATGGCCAGAGGCACTGGAGCCAAGAGTGAACCTGGGCGTCTCCAGGCACCTCTTCAGCCTCCACCGTGACCTCCACTTTTCCTGTTCTTGTGGTCAGAGCTTCCATGAACCCGACAACAACAACAGGAAAATACACTGCTCTGTCTCTTGTCTGAAGACAAGTGAGCCTGCTGCGCTGTCTCTAAGTATTTGGCTGCCTGGTTGCAGGGCTCTGCATCTTTACGTCATTGTTAAGAAAATGAGATCACTCCTGGGGTCCCCATGCCTGAGTCTTCTCCTCACACAGGGCTTTCCCAAAAGACTCCTAGGTCTCCTCCCTCCTCCCACGTGCACTATTTGACACAGAAAGATACAAAGGTGCTTCCCATTCCGCTGCTCCTAGGGATGTCTGGGTACAGGCAGCACTTTGCTTTAGAATCTGAGCTCCTATTGTTGACCTGCATCTGGAATTCTAAACCCAACCCTAATTACCCGAGCACACCTGAAACCCTTGCCATGTTGCCTTGCTTCTAGGCTACTTCGTGTGTGTTCTCTGTGAAATATGAGCACACATCATCTGTGTGTTGGGTTTTCATTAGGAACTAGAGTGGGACTTTTTATAGCAATTTTTTTTAAAAATTGTTTTGTTTTGTATTGTTTTGTTTTGAGACAGGATTTCTTTGTATAGCCTTGGATGGCCTGGAACTCCCAGAGATCCACCTGTTTCTGCTTCCTGAGTACTGGGAATGAAAGCATTGTGCCACAATCAGGGTCAAGAGTAAGGCATTTGTATACTTAATTATAATCGTGTGCTTTTTTTGAAAATTTCTTTGATTTATGTTACAGGCTGGTCTCTGCACCTAGGCATCACTGATGTCTCCTCATTTATTCTGAAAGTTTGCCAGCAAGGGAAGCGGTGCAGGGAAAGACACTGGGGAAAGATCCAGACAGGAGGCCTGGAGCCTTCAGCAGCTTTCTCCCCACTTCCCATCTTCCCCAGTGACTCCTGAGCTTCACTACTGCCCCTGTGTGGAGGAAAGGGACACAGCAGATGAGAATGCCAGTGGAAAGTGCAGTTTTTAAGTATAAGTCTGAGGTGAGGGTAGGCGAGATTTCTCAGTGTTAACCACACTGGCTGCTCTTCCATAGGTCATGAGTTCAATTCCCACCAACCACATTGTTCCTCATCAGAGGATGAGTCCATGATCGTCATGGCAGGGAGCACGGCAGCGGGAAACAGGCATGATGCGGGAGCAACAGTTGAGAGCTCACATCTTGAAACACATGAGGCAGAGAGCTAACAGTCACACCTCTTCCAACAATGCCACATCTCCCAATCCGTCCCACATCGTTCTACGAACTGGGGGTCAACAATTCAAATATTTGTGCCTATGAGAGTCATCCTTATTCAGACGATCACATTCCATACCTGTTCCTGTTGGCTTGTGGCCACCATATCAGAATGAAAAATGCATTTAGTCCAACTCCAAAAGTCCCCTTAGTCTTTCAGTCTCAACACTCACAGTACTCTCTTAACTGTAATCCCCCTGTAAAATAAACAATATCAAACTACATATTTCTGATATAGAATTGCACAACTATACATTACCATTCCAAAACACATGGTAAAATAATAGAGGACAGTGAGGAAAGACTGGATCAAAGCAAGACCAAAACCCCCAAACTCCAAATTCTGCAGCTCTGTGTCTAATGTCAAAGGGCTTTCTTAGATTGCTCCTTTTAACTTTGCTGGATACAACACAGTTCTCTCTCTTGGCCTGTGTATTAGTCGGGGTTCTCTAGAGAACAGAATTGATAGGACGTGTGTGTGTGTGTGTGTGTGTGTGTGTGTGTGTGTGTGTAACAAGTGAATTTATTTCATCACAGATTTATGCTGTGACTCCCCTCCTGCTCCCTCACTCCTCTTCTCCCCTCCCCCTCCAGTTCTAAGAGAGGGCATGGTACCCTGCCCTGTGGAAAGTCCAAGGCCCTCCCCCCTCCATCCAGGCTTAGGAAGGTGTGCATCCAAATAGACTAGGATCCCGAAAAGCTAGTACATGCAGTAGAGACAAATCCCAGTGCCATTGTAAATATTGCATAGAAGAAGTTTCCCACTCATTTGGGCATCTTTCCCAGAGCTGATTTAGTTATATAAGGGGAGCTTTAATTTTCTGTACTCATTAAAACTAAAATTTTTAACTTTTTAACAAATTTGTCTGGTGTTTTGACTAATGCTGCCCTAAATTTATATAATGCTTTGGAGAAAACTGGCAACTTTGCAATGTCACTGTGAAATGTTAAATGGGTGTGTTGATGGGTTTTTGTCTTTGCTTTCAAGACAGAGTTTGTCTGTGTAACTCTGGCTGTCCTGTAAAGCACTCTGTAGACCAGGCTGGCCTCAAACCCACAGAGATTCCTCCTGTCTCTGACTCCCGAAGATAATGATTCTTTAAAGACTTCTCAGTTGCTACAGCCTGTGACCATGCTGTCTTCTCTTGTAAAAGAGTCTTTATCAATACAATTAAGTTAATGACTAGCAGTGAGGAAATCGCCCTGGATCTTCTAGAGAGTAACTAACAAATACCACCATGAGAAGGCGACCGAAAGCAGACAAGAAGATGTGAAAGTTATGTCAGAAGATGGGGTAATGCTGGGCCACAAACCAAGAATGTAGACAACTTCTAGAAATTGAAACAGGTATGGGAATGACTCAGAACTGATTGCAGGGTCTGAACTTTATAGTTTTATGAAGGGTGTTGTGGTACAAACGTGAAATGTGCCCACAGGCTCATGTGCTCGATCACTTAGTCCCCAGTTAGTGGCACTATTTGGGCACTTTTATTAGGAAAAGCCTCACTGGATGAAGTGAATCAGCTGTGGGTGGCTTGAGGTTATCAGCTGCCCAGCTTTCTGCCTGCTCTCCGATTCCTGGAGGCAGACGCAGTGGGTGTGGTCTGTCTCCCACTCCTGCTGCAATGCCTTACCGCCATGGTGGAACGTTTGCCCTCGAATTGTAAGCCAAAATAAATCTACTTCTTCCTTACCCTGCAGATGCAGTTACAGTTAGCGTGTACTCTGGAGTCCAGCACATGCAGTTACAGTTAGCGTGTACTCTGGAGTCCAGCACATGCAGTTACAGTTAGCGTGTACTCTGGAGTCCAGCACACACAGTTAGCGTGTACTCTGGAGTCCAGCACACACAGTTACAGTTAGCGTGTACTCTGGAGTCCAGCAGACACAGTTACAGTTAGCGTGTACTCTGGAGTCCAGCAGACGCAGTTACAGTTAGCGTGTACTCTGTAGTCCAGCACATGCAGTTACAGTTAGGGTGTACTCTGGAGTCCAGCACATGCAGTTACAGTTAGCGTGTACTCTGGAGTCCAGCA
>PVIU01011028.1:0-66896 GCA_004026605.1 Ondatra zibethicus
CCTTCCCCCAAGGCCTCAGCCCGGGTGGGCCGAGCTCAGGTGCAGCCGGGACAGGGTCCAGATGAATCCGCGGAAGCTGGTTGGGCGAGGATCCCGGTCCCAAAAGCAGGCCTACTGAGGGTTGCCAGCTCCTCTCTGCTCGGCTCCGTGGGACAAAGCACAAAGAGTTCTTTAACAGAGGCACAGATTCTCCTGGGTACGGTGTCAGCTAAATAGTGTGAGTTGCATGCTTTGCTTCTTGTGTGGTGACTGGGGTTGAAACCTTCACCCAGAGATCTCAAATGATAGTAGAACATGGTTTAAAATGTGAATTGCAGCCTGAAGAGATGGCTCAGAAGTTAACAGTACCGGCTGCTCTCACAGAAGTCCTGAGTTCAATTCCTTGTTGGGTCACAACCATCTATCATGACATCTGGTGCCCTCTTCTGACATGCAGGTATACATGTAGGCAGAACACTGTATACATAGTAATTAAATAAAACTTTAAAAAATGTGAATTGAGCAGGACAGCGGTAGTGCAAACCTTTAATCCCAGGACTCTGGAGGCAGAGGCTGACTGACTTCTTGAGAATTTGAGGCCAGCCTGGTCTACAGAGGAAGTTCCAGAAACCCATCTCAAACAATTCCAAAGAAAAAAATGTGAATTGTGATGAATCCCACATGTCAACTAAAAACCATTACCATACCAGAAAAGTTCCAATATAGGTTTATAATACGACTCAAATACACGCAATACATTTTATGTAAAAAGTTTCCTTTTGTCTGACTTGTGAGAACTGATTCTGGAAATCTGAAGAAGGATGCTCAAAAGAAATCACACTAGCACAGAATTGAGAAATAGATGGTTATTCATTTAGGGGTAAACTCACAAATCAGAATCCTCCGGTGGAACAGAGATCAGAAACCGAAATCCGCAACCAGAACAGAGAGGCCAGAAAAGAGGTCAGAGGCAGGCTCTGCATCAACTTATATAGTATAAGAGGCCACACCCAGTGGGTGGGTAACCAGTAGCTGTAAGACTTCCTACAGCAGATGTTACTTTCTTATTAACTGAGGATAGAGTTAGTGCCAAAAACAGAAGAGCAAGCCATTTTTCATCTCCAGTGGATAGTCTATCCTATTTGGGCTAACAGATAGTTGATGCCATAGGAATTAACTCAGTTTCAATGCAATCGTATTTCCTTTACATATTTAAAAATATTTTTTAATTTTATTTAAATTTTAAGCGTTTTCTTTCCAGCGGTTATAGGCCAAAAGCTATTATTTTTTGTTATTTGAAAATATTTTACAGTATGAACGAACCCTGGGTTTAAGCATTGTCACGCCAAAGCTATTGTGAAAGCAACGTACAGGCAGCTATGTTACATGTGAAACTGTGCTTTGAACTCATTACTCCAGATGCTTGCTAGTGAGAATTCTGGCTTGTATATTAGGTTTGTAGCTATTTTTATTTGTTAACTTGTTTTATGAGTCAGGGAATTATAAGCGATTGCAGAAAAGCCCCAAAGAAGACATTTGTTGCAGGCCCGGGGGATGCAGCCGATAGCAGCTTGAGGATAGGGTGAAGGGGCTGAAAAATTTCCATTCTAGAGATTGCTACAACCACTGGAGTCTTAAACAACCTTAGTTAATGGCACTGGGTCTGCACAACACTGGCCCTATCAACTCTCAGCCAACGGAAAGGAAGGGGCTGGTAGGGTCATACCTCTGAACTAGTGAGCTTTTGGGGCATTAGCAAAGGAGGAAAGGGAGATAAAAGCATGTGTGCTCTAATTGTTATTTAAGCCTTCATTTCCTATTGCCTCCTCTTTCCTCTTCCCCTCCTCTCTTCTCCTTTGCTTCCTTTTAGTTCTAGTTATTAGTAGTCGTAGTAATAGTAGCATTAGCAGTAATAATAACAATAGCAGCAGTAGTAGTAATCTAAAGTATGTAACTACATATACTAGTGACTTATTACTGAATTACTGAGTAGTGTATCTTAGTATTTTCACTGTGACTAATACAATAGAAGGAGGTAATGTACTTTTACTGTTGCCCTAGTTACTATGCTATGTTCTGTTGCTACAACATAGTTCTGTTGCTATGAAGAGAAACCAGAACCAAGGCAACACTCATAGAAAAGACTCAACTTCACACTTGCCTATAGTTTTAGAGGGTTAGCTTATGAGTATCATGGCAGAAAGAAGACAGGCATGATCTTGGAGCAATAACTGGCAGCTTTACACGCTGATTAACAAGCAGCAGGCAGAGGGGGAGACTCTGGGCCTGCCTTGGCTTTTGAAACTTCAAAGCCCACGCCCAGTAGTAACATACCTTCTCCAACAAGACCAAACCTCCTAATCCATTCCAAACAGTTTTCCTAACAGGAGATCAAGCATTCAAATATATGAGTCTATCAGGGTCATTCTCCTTCACAAACATTATTATAAAATGATACTGATAATTGTAGATTTCTTTGACCTCTGCAATTTAGAATTCAAATACCATCTTGTAGAAGTATTTTGGACCAAGATATAGTATTTTACTCTTGAATTAAGAACCTGTCTATGAATTGTTAAAGCCTACCAAGTGCAAAAACTGCATATGTATAGCATCTCACTCATTTATAGTTACCTTTTAATATTTTAAAAATTAAACATGTGGTTTTTGAAGAACTAGGTAATACATTAATTGAAACTTCATTTTCATAGTTTCAGGTGAAGAAAATAAATAAGATGGTTTATTGCCCTGTAGGGTTAAGAATTCTCAGTCTACTCTAGATTTCACATTTTTGTTATTCTTGTAAATTATTAAAGTCTCCTTCAAATGGACCATGCTGTTTGCACTTTTAAATTCATGATGGATGCTGCACAATTAACATTGTCATGACAACTGGAATGTGGAAGCAATGGGCCTACGTGGTAATTACGATAAAATAACCCTGACATTTCTCAAGCATAGAAGTAGAAAATATGCTTTCTGAGCATCTTATCTTTTCTGTAAACTTTACTTAAATTTATTTTACTATTAAACAGATTTCTTTATTGTATTCAATGCTCACATTTATTTTAGCATATTATTTAAGATAAGTTTTTCTTTTTCACAGATTATGTTTTTCTTTTTCTTTCTCTATAAGAATGAGTATGATCTCACAAATAAGTTTGCTTATTCTATCTTATCTATTAGCACTAATTGATTGCTGTTATTTTTGGCATATGTTTGTATGGTATCTGATATATTTTCATGTGTGAATATATATGTATATACATGTATATATGTGTATATATTCATGTTTTGGTACACATGTTCATCTGTTTGCCTATGTTTGTACATTGTGTGTGTGTGTGCATGTGTGTGTCTGTGCATATGTGTGCCCAATGTTAATGTTGAGTTTTTCTTTGGTCATTCAAGAGGGACTCTTGCTAAAACTGGAGTTCAGGTCTATGTTAGTATTGGTAGCCAGTTTGCTTGGAGATCCCTCATCTCTGATTCCAGTGTGCTGGGATTACAAGTGGCATCATAACTACTTGGCTTTTCTGTGGATTGTAGACATCTGAATTCAGGTTATCGTTCTTATCTATCCAGAATTTTATATATACATCCACTGAATGACTGGTTTTACCATTAAAAGTCAATGCTTTATTAGCTTCCAAGCACAAGCATAGTTATATAGTAAGTATGAGTTATTAATATTAGCTACATTTTCCCTGAAAGATAGTTACAAATCAACCTTTTTGAACATCCACCTGTTTTTGTCAGTGCATGCATTTTTATTTGTCTTCTAGGGCATAATGAGACTAATTCATTTCAAATTTATTTTTTCTAAACAATTATTTGCATTTTGCTCCTTTCTGTGGAATGTCTAAAATTATCTATACCATCAATTAGGGTTAAAAAGACTTGAATTACTCGAGATTGCTTTTATTCTTCTCAAATAATCCATCAAATTTTGTTCAATAGTATAGATGTTCACATTTATTTGTGTTTCTAAGCAGTAATTAAAATGTAATGTCATCAATGTTTTCATGCAGGCTGCCTAATCAGATTGGATGACACAAGTTCTAGTAGTTCCAGTAGCCAGGCAGGAAGTATAGGGAGGGTGACCAGACTAGAGAATTCTGGGAAGAAGAAAGGCAGAGAGGCAGTCAGCAGCCAGACACAGTGGAAACAAGACGAAAAGGTAGCTGAGAAAAGGTAGCTACATGGCTAAACATGGGTAAGGACTGTGGGTTAATTTGTCAGAGTTAGTAATAAACCTGCTCTAATAGGCCAAATATTTTATAATTTACATAAGCCTCTGTGTGTTTCTTTGGGAGTGAACAGTGGTGGGACCAGGTGGGACAGAAACTTCCATCTATAGTTAATAGCTAAGAAGCAACTTTCATCCTCCTAAGACTCAAATTAAAATGGTAATGGGGAAAATAATAATGATAAGGGAGCTGAGAAGAGAACTATAGTCATCTTAAAACTCAGTCATTCTAAGAAGTTAGAAAATAATAATGGTAAGGGAGCTGAGAAGAGAACTAAAGTCTTCTCAAAACTCAGTCATTCTAAGAAGTTAACCTTTCAATGTCTCAATGAAAACTTTGGTTTGTCACTTACCTGATGATAACATCTAGAGAGTCTTTCAAATTTTTCTGAAAAAAATATCAAGATGTTAGTTTGCATCACTACAGTTAATTTCAAATAGATTTTAAAGTATAATTCACAAAGTTATCTGCAAATGTTAAATGTTAGAGGGATGCTCAGATTTGGGCAACAATAAAAGTCATCGACACAGCACTGTGTAGATTATCTAATCTTACAGCTTGCTCTGGACCGTAAGGCTTTGGAGTACTGCGTTAGAGCTCCTACACGGTGATGTCACTCTCACCTCAGCTTGTGCTTTCAAGGCTAAGAAAGGGAGAGCTAAAACCTTCAATAGGCAAAACATATGAGATCAAAGGAGAACAGAATACTGAGGATAAGTTGACAATGGTAAGAGCATGAACAGTCTATATTAAGCAAAATTTTGTTCGCTGCTAATTATCTACCATTGCATGGGTTGAATTTCTCTGGTGGGATACATCAGTGGGCAGGAATCCTGGCTATGTCAGCCTATTTCAATCTTTGTGTCTTTCTAGAAATTTTTTACTGACTCTCCACCCCAGTAAGCACTTAATACGCAGACTTTTAGTGTTCAGTTGTTGAAGTCAGGGGGAAACTGGCCTTGAGCCACATTTGTAAATCAACTTTCAAGTACACAATCCATCATACCTTATCCAAATGCCAGTGGGCAGCTGGGTATTGCAGATGTTCAGAAGAATCACTCTTTGTTCCACACAAACAGATTTATGGGACAAAATGCAAAAAAAAAAGGGGGGCAGGAGGAAAAAATAGAAGAAATAAGCTTTATATTAGGAATATCAACTGGAAGTCTGACAGACTGATAGATGAGTCTATGCTATTTAGAATGTGTTTAGTTTGTGTATACTAAAGCATAATCACTGTACTATTTTAGCATATCTCTCTTTCATTGATTTTTCATTTATTTTAAGAAACCACATGACTAGTCATAGGATAGCTGCTACTTTGAAATCACTCCCCATCATAGATATGCTGCCTTTAAGTTGGATGAGTGGTTTTTTGCTCTAGTGGATTCGAATATTTGAAGCACTGGTTTTAATGTGTTGGTTTGACATGAAATAACACGATACTGATATCCTAGAGGCCTTGTTTTCATTCAACTAGAAAAACAAGATTCTTTCTTGTTCTTAAAATGAAGAAAATGTAGATAGCCTCAATACACTCTGGTTTATTTAAAATTTTTAAAATACTTTATGTAATAAATATAACCATTGAATTTTCTATATATGTTTGTAAAATTGGAATACATTAGTAGTTGCACTTTTCAGTTCACAAAGGAATAGTAAATGTTTTCACTTTTCTATATTTTAACCAACTACTAATTTCACATTAAGTAAGCTACGCTAGAGTTCATATTTGCATCAATATATTCATAGGTATCTATGTGAATTAGAAAAATTGACCAAAAGTGTACACAATTTTAACTCTACATGCATTATTATAAAAATGAAGTTGATGAGAGCTTTGAAAAATATTTGAACTTCAATATTAAATCTCTTTCACCACAGTTGCTTTAAAAGAAAGGAACTTCCCAAATTAAGAAAAATGATAGGAATGGTGGCTCTGGTGGAGGGGAAAAGGCTGAGTGGAGACATGCTATACACAAGATCCTTACTATTCTACTTGCTATACACAAGATCCTTACTATTCTACTTGCTATACACAAGATCCTTACTATTCTACTTGCTATACACAAGATCCTTACTATTCTACTTGCTATACACAAGATCCTTACTATTCTACTTGCTTGACCTTTTTGCTCACCATTTTTAATTCTTGTATGCACAACTCATAAATGAACAGTGACCCAACACGTCTTACATAGTGGCCAGCTGTGTTCAGACATTGTAGAGAGTAGAAATATAAATTGGAAGAAAAAAGTACATAGTTTCTGATGTATTTAAAATTAATGACCTTCATTTAGTGTTTTAACCTTGGTGATAGGATTTTGTAGATAATACAAATACTAAACATGCATTCTTACTTTTTAAAAATTTATTTTTACTTCAAAGCAGTGACTGTACCAACTTCCACCTACTTGAGTTTTCCCAAATTTCACAACTTACTTTTTAATTCTTTTTCACATTTTACCTTTATAAAGCAGCATTGCTGTTAAATTTACGTTTAATTTCCCAAAGAGTCCAAAAGCCAGTAATCTGAAAGGGCAGATTCACAGCCAGAAACTGGTTCTAATCACATCAGGTACACTGGCAGAAGTAGAGTTCGTGGGTCTTCCCTGCCAGCATGGCAGAGTGGCTCAGGGGGCAGTGAGAGCCAGGAGTCACATCAGAGCCACGCAGCACCTGAGAATTCATAGCAGCAGGCACAGAGTCAGTTGCACAGGCAACGGCCATGCCAGGCCAATTCGTGCTGTGAATGGCGAACACTGAAGCCGTTGGTCAATGGTATGCTAATGCTCGCATGTCTGCAGTTCCTTTGTCCTCTTAAACACTAGCCAGTTTTAGAGCGTTAATTGTGGAATCAGAAGGGTTGTGTGTAAACTGTCTGCAAATGATGGAGTGACATTGAGCAATAGTAGTTCTGAGATTCGGAAATAAAAAAGCTTACTGTTGATCAAGAGTCTGCACTATTCACAGGCTGTTTTTATAGCATCAAACATATCCAGCATTATATTTCTCTCCATATGTCATGCCATTCCCACTTTATAACGAAAATAAACACCTTTGTGATACCACAGTTTGTTTTTAATCACCTATACTAGCTGTAATTTTATACTTTGTAGTTGTGGGAATAAGAGGCTTACAAAATGATGTTCTGTTGTCTTACTCTCTAAATTTATATTTAAATTTACATTTTCTCCCTTTGCAATGTAAATTTATCAGCTCACTCCCAGCCCCTGTGGGATTCTGGATATTATAAAGATAAGATCTAGGGCAATTTCACCATGGCGACATCTAAGCATGAGCTGCAAACCAGACATGGCCCTACTGAGCCAAGGACTGTGTCGATATCCATAACTCCTGTTACCACCAGAGGCCAAGCAAATACCCAGGGTCTGGCCTTCACTTGAGGCCAGGTCGGGGTCTGAAGGTCATGTTGCAGCTGGGGGACATGCCAACCTGAGTGGCCTACAAGACCACACGGTGATATCTAAGCCCAGACTGCTGCTGAGGCTGAGGACTTTGTCTGGGTCCATGGTCCTACCATGGTCAGGGTCTGTGATAGTGTCCATGACTTCTGATATCATTGAAGGTCACACGGATGCCAGGGGTCTAGGCTACAACACCTTATTGATGTCCGAGGATCCTGCCGCCACTGGGATCATGCTGACCTGTGTGGCCTGCACTGTCACCTGCTGCCAAACTGTTGTCTGGATCAGGGCTGTTGCCTAGGGCCGTGTCTGGGTTTGTGGCCCTGCAACAACAAGAATCTGGGTTGGTGACTGTGACTCCTGTTACCACTGAGGGCTATGAAGATGTCATGCGTCTGGTTCAACAGTTGGGTAGGGCCATATTGATGTCTGAAGCCCTTGCTGCCATAGGACCATTGCTGATCTGTGTAGCATATGCTCTCACCTGGGGCCATGCTGACAGGCGTGGGCTGCTGCCAAGGACCATGTCTGGGTGTTGTGGGGTAAACTTTTTTACACTATAAAGATATGTCTGTGCCTAAGGAACCTTCTTATGGATTTAATAAAGAAATTAATGGGGAAAAAGCTAGGCAGGAGAAAATAGGCAGGATTTCCAGGGAGAGAGAGGAACTCTGGGAAAAAGAGAGGAGGGGAGATACAAGCAAGATGGAGAACAAGTAAGACATTCAGAATGGGATGGGGCAAAAGCCATGTGGCAGAACGTAGGTTAATAGAAACAGGTTAATTTGAGTTATAAGACTTAGTTCTAGTTAGGACAAGCTTTCATAATTAATAAATCTCTGTGTCATTATTTGGGGGCTGATGGTCCAAGAAAGTCTGACAAGAAAGCTTACTACACCTGGTTCTTGGTTCCTACCACAGCAAGGGTCTGTGTTAATGTCCATGCCCCATAGTACCACCAAAGACCATATGGATGCCACATGGATGTGACCATGTTGGTGTCTGAGGGCGGTGCTGCCACTGTGGATATGCCAGTCTGGGTGGCCTGCACTGTTGTCTGTGACCAGAAAGCTGCCTAGAGCCACAACCGGGCCTGTAGCCCTGCAGCAGTCAGAGTCTGAGTTGAAGCCCATGGCGCCTGTACCCCTAGGACTGTGATGGAGCTAGGGGTCTGTCTGGTCAGCCACACGAGACCATGTTGGTGAACAAGGGCTTTGCTGCGAAGGCATGTATTTTCTAGGGCTGAGCAGCTGCCAAAGGCTGTTTCTGGGTCTGTGTTCCTGCTGCAGCTGGGGTCTGTGATGATGTCCGTGGCTTGTGTTACAATAGAGGGCCAGAAACCATGCGTATTGAAATCTGAGTGCCTTGCTGAGCCCCTCATTGGCTCTGGGATAGATAGATGTCCCTGTCCCTCTCTGAATGCTGCAGCAGGAGAGCTGGCCTCACCCTTCATGGTAGAGTTGGTCCCAATGGGAGATATGGTCCCACCCCTCACCATGGTCATGAGAAGACTAACCCTGATAGATGGGCCTAGAAGAGCTGGTTATCCTCTTCATGTGAGAGATTCAGTCCCAGCAGCCCAGACCAAGCGACATATGGGGCCTCAGGTTGGCCCACCCTAACATCCACACCATCTATGACCCGTTAGAGCCTACGAAGGGACTGGCCCTGTGTGTCGATAGTAACAGGGTCTCCATAAGATGGGGCAACAGCAGGATAGCAGAGAGGAGTTTAGGTGAGGGACCAGTGATGATGGCGTGCCAGAGGCCTTAAACCAGACCAAAGATTCATTGAAATGAACGTTCTGTGGGTGGGGTTGATTGAACAAAAGGGTATATGTGTGGCACGCTGACGCTCGCCATGCCACTAGGATGAAGGAAGAGATGCAGGAAAGATGGAGGAGCAAGTTGAGTTGTTTGCTTTGTTTTTTCTTTTTCTTTTTTCTTTTTGGAGGTTTGCTTTGGGGTGAATGCTGCAGGAGTGAGGGAAAATATGGAGGGACTGGAAGGAGAGTGGGCTTGGGGTTCATGATGTGAAATTCCCAAGGAACCAATAGAGAATTTTGCTATAAAAAAATATGGGCCATTCCAAAATATAGTTTAGCTGCTTTTTCTAAGAATTTTTATGTTAATATTTAAATGTATATGCTAATTTTGAAGATACTTTGAAGTATCTAAATATCTTCTAACTGATAAAAAAAATATCTGTTATTACTCAATGATACCTTGCTCAGTGGCTCAGGGTCCTCAGTGTTATGACTGTTTACGGCTGAAATGGACTCATGACCCTTGGCCACAAAGCCTGGTGCTTGGATGGGTTTTACTCAAGTCCTCTCTCATAGCACCCTGTGTGGCTCTAAGGTAAGGTTTGGTGTGTTCCAAGCTCACTCCAAAGGGAAAGTGTTCAAGCAGAAAGCTGAAGTCCATGATTCCCACTGCTCCACAGTCCGTATCTGATTCCGAGACTGGTCTAGAGGCCCAGGCTGTGGGGTCTGCCTGCTCATGGGAACTTCAGTTTCTGGTGACTCTTGGTTCTCAGCATGGTCGGCCCTGTAATAGGCTGCAAGAAACTGCCCTGTGATGCCATTCAGACCCTGTTCCTTAGTAGATTACAAAGGTCTGCTCTTTGCTCTAGATCAAATCAGGCAGTGGAAACCATTAGTGTCTGATGACCATCACTGCAGATTGTGGTCACAGTGTGTCCTCAACAAGCAAAGGTCCTGCAGTTTTGCTGAATATGGGAGAAGTGTCCTAAGACCTGGATGTAATTCTCTACCCCGTACCCAAACTGAAAGGTGGCCTTGTCAATGATGTGCCCTTATAGGAAGGGAGACAGCAGGCCCGTGCTCCCGCAAATTCCTCTTTGCATCTTGTCTCACTGAAAGAAGACACCTATGCTCACTTACCTGGTTTGCTTCACTCCATGGAAACTAGTTTGGTGTTGTAAGCATTTGTTCAGCTTGGCTTGGGGAGGGAGTGTATCCACACTGGAGGATTTGGCTGAGCTGTCCTATGATTCCTTTACCTGAAAGACCAGCAAGTACAGGCACAGTTGTGAAATAAACTTAGACACTCTGGCGCTACGGCCAGAAGAGTTCTTGGCCCCCACATCTGAGGCACCTGGATAGACATGTTGTTAAAAAGGAAACAAAATCAGAAAGAAGACGGTTCCATGTTCCCCATATAGCTTGTTATTATACATGCATATTAGTGCTTAAAGTGTTTCCTTTGTGCCCAAGATATACTAAAAATTAATCACAATAATAATATAGACAAATTTTATAAGAAAATTCAGAAATTGGAGCAGTTTTATAGGAAAATTGTTTCCTGACAGTAAGAACATTTTCTCAAGTAAGTTTTAAGACAATTTTCCCACAAACTAAAATTTGATTTTAAAGTCTATTCTTATTTAAATTCAAATTTTTATAAAAACCCTTTTAGAAAAAACTTAGGGTATAGATTCTTGTATTGTAGTCAATGTTTCTTCATGGTCTTCTATGTTTGTCTCTATAAGGACTATTTGTCTCTGAAATCAGTAAGAATGTTTATCACCAATCAAAATCAGTATATGTCTTTACAAAAAAATTTCTAAATCATTTCAAATGAAGAAAGATCTAAGAAAAAAGTTTAAACAAAATTGGTAAAGTAGCTTAATTATTAATTGGCTTACCCAACATTGATCATGGATTCAATCCCAGCCTGCAATGAAATGCAATCCCAACATCCTAGGAGGTAAAGGCAGGAGGATCAAAAGTTCAAAGTCATCCTTCGTCTTCTATATAGCAAGATCTTAACAAACCTGAGCTATATAACACACTGTCTCAAAAAACAAACAAACAAAAACAAAAATCTCAAAATACAAAATAACCGATAAAACTAAAAGTGCCTAGTGGTATTTTTTGTGTTTTCTTTTATCTTGCTTTTATTTTTAAAAATAGTTTCTCCCTGTGTATATACTTGATGGTCTTGATAGCTCTGCATGATGAGATTATAGGTGACATACACCACCATGAATATATCCTAAATTCTTGTCTGTTCTATTTTGTATAAATTACAAATATGTTTGTTAGCAAATACATGAAAATGTTACATTTCCAATAACTTTTTCCTGAGAAAATCTTAGTTAAATTATCAATAGCCAATGCCTATAAAAGATTTATGGATTTTAGGTTGTCACAGAGAACATAAATGCTATAATCTTGGAAACAAACAATTATCAAAAGTGCTTCCTTCTATTAACAGGATACAGTTAAATATTCTTTTATATTCCAATCATTCTTTGGAACTGTATGAAAGTTAGTGATGTCTGTTTGGAATGAAGGAAAAACACCATCTGAAATTAAGAAATGAGGTTCATCCACTCTCAGCATTTCTTAACTGCCTGCAACTCTTTGTATAGGATTGAAGCCTCCATGGCTTTGCTCCCTGTCCCCACCCCACAACACACACACACACACACACACACACACACACACACACACACACACACACACACACACACACACCACACCACACACTATCATGCCTATTGGTGTCCTTCTTTAGCTGTTAGGGCAGTTATGTTGGTGAGACTTTATGTGCACAACTTCTGATGCTACTAAGACACAATCTCCCATTCCTCCGGCTTTTTTATTTATTCTGATGTTACTTCTGATGTTACTAAGACAAATTCCTCATTCCTCTGGTTTTTCATTCATTCTGCCCAACCCCCAATTCAGTAATAGTCCTTCACACTCAGATGTGAGAATTGTTTTGTAGCGGGATCCATTGGAAGTAGGTTCTACAACTCTGCATTTTGATTAGTGGTCTCCATGTGTTGCAAAGAGAAGTATTCTTGATGAAATATGAGGGCTACTCTTGTATGTGGGCATAAGGAAAAGCTTTTAGAACGTAGTTAGGGGTTAGGGATTATACCGATTTGGTAGGTATAGATTCTCCTTCAGGATCTGTGATGTCATTAAATCTGAGCAGTGGGCCAGTTTTCCGGTAGCAGGCTTGATTTTCCTCTGTTGGGGCAGGTCTTAATTCCAGAGTTGTTGGCTACCACCTACGTATGCCTGAAAATATTGTGCCAGCCTGTTGGTTGTGGTGTTTCATAGGCTCGGTAGGTAGGTTTGCTTCCCTCTTCTGGAGAAGTATGCACAGTGCCTTCAGGTACCACGAAGGCGAGTCCACAGTGGGAAGTGTTCAGGGTAACTCCAGCCTCTGTGCCTTGTGTCTGAAGCGAATGCTTACAGGGACAGAAAGCATCTTCCTCAGAGAAGAGCGCAGCCATCTGTTGTTCAATACCAAATGGTCAGCCCTGAAAACCTTCAATTAAGATTATATGGATTGAGCAGATTATATTTATGAGCTTAGGATGTATATAAAGATTTATGAAAAGAAGGGCACGGGTTTGATAGAGAGCAAGGGGAGATGTATGGGAGTGTTTGGAGGGTAGGAAGACAGGGCAGAATGATATAATTATATTATAATCTCAAATAACAAACAATTTTTTAAGAGGAAGGAAAATTAGGAAGGACATTCAAGCTTTGTTCAGGTCAAATAAATGATGCAAGGAAAGAGAAAAACTCTCTCTTCTCACATGCTTTAACTCAGGCAGTCTGTTAAGTAACACCAACCTTTCTTCTACAGTTCTCACACAGTCTCAAACTATTGTCCTCATTATCCCCATTTTCCCAGTGACTTGAGATTGTAAGATTAATTTGGTGCAGACCGTAGAGAAACTATGCATTAACCCTAAACTCGGTTGCCTTTAAAGTCTAGCCTCTGATCTGCTTTCCCGTCAGAATGTTTTGGAGTAGCAGAGTTTAGTACGCCATTCATCGGTCTTATCGATCTTTCTGATTTCCTATCCTATGACTTTTGTCAATCCCTATTAACAGTGGGAGCAGGCAGTTCCTGATCCGACCATGCACTCTTGGGATAAAGCAGAGAAGGAGAACCAGCTGGCAAATAGCTCACACCCCAAGGTCCTTGGCACATTGTACCAAGAGAATTAGGTATCAAATGGTTGCTACTAAACTGCCAGGGATGGCAGAGCATAGCACCCTCTCATGTGTGGTTCCTGAGATGCAGGAATCAATTCCCTGCAGGGAACCCAGTGGCAGGTAAAGGAGAAAACACCCCCGTGCCCCGAGGAGCACTTCTATGACGTCTGCATACGCATTTGGCAGTGTCACGGATGATTCTGGTTATAGCAATTCTACCAGTGCACTTGTTCTCCATGTTCTTTTCTCCTTCCACACCAGTGGCTTCGGAAAATATGGATGTGCTGTATGATAATATGAGTCTTCCTGATCTGATAGAGTGGGCATGATCCACCAAACAGGAGGACCAACGGAACTGAATCGAATATACAGATAGTAATCCACACACCTGCTAACACCTGGTTTGTGACAAAGAAGCAAAAAAAATCAAATGGAAAAAAGCATATTTAATAAATGATGCTGGCATAACTGGATATCAACATGTCAAAGAATGAAAATAGATCCATATCTATCACCATGCACAAAACTCAAGTCTAAATGGATCAACGACCTCAACATAAAGCAAACCACACTGAACCTCATAGAAGAGAAAGTGGGAGATACACTTGAATGCATTGGCACAGGAGACCACTTCCTAAATATAACCCCAGCAGCACAGACATTGAGAGAAACAATTAATAAATGGGACCTTCTGAAACTGTAAACCTTCTGTTAAACAAAGGACACAGTCAACAAGACAAAACGACAGCCTACAAAATGGGAAAAGATTTTCACCAACTCCACATCAGAGAGAGGTCCGATCTTCAAAATATACAAAGAACTCAAGAAATTGGACACCAATAGAACAAATAATCCAATAAAAAAAGAGAGTACAAACCTAAACAGAGAACTCTCAATGGAGGAATCTAAAATGGCTGAAAGACACCTAAGGAAACACTCCTTATCCATCAAAAAAAATGCAAATAAAAACACCTATGAGATTCAATCTTACACCTGTAAGAATGTCCAAGATCAAAAACACTGATGACAATTTATGCTGGAAAGGATGTGGGGTAAAGGAAACACTCGTGGATTCCTGGTGGGAGTGCAAATTCTTATAGCCCCTTTGGATATCAGTATGGCGATTTCTCAGAAAATTAGGAAACATCCTTACTCAAGACCCAGTAATACCACTTTGGAGTATATACCCAAAGGATGCTCAATCATATTATAAGAACATGTGCTCAACTATGTTCATAGGAGCTTTGTTTGTCCTAGCCAGAATCTGGAAACAACCTAAATGTCCCTTGACCAAAGAATGGATAAGGAAAGTGTGGTACATTTACACAACAGAGTACTACACAGCAGAAAAAAACATCTTGAAATTTGCAGGCAAATGGATAGATATAGACAACATCATATAGAGTGAGGTAACAACCCAGACCCAGAAAAACAGAAATCATATATACTCACTCATAATTGGCTTTTAGACACAAAGCAAAATAAAGCATCCTACAATTCACAATCCTAGAGAACCTAGACAACAAAAAAGGACCCTAAAAGAGACATACATGGATCTAATGTACATGGGAAGTAGAAAAAGACCAGATCTCCTGAGTAAATTGGGAGCATGGGGACCATGAGGGGAGAGAAAGGCAGGGGAGCAGAAAAACATATATAGCTCAATAAAAACAACTAAAGAAAGAAAGAACCACAAAGAAAAAATAAAAAGAATTAAGTATGTAGTAGCTTGCATGGGGCTTGGGAACTGGAAAAATGTCATAATGAAGGATTATGTTCTGATTTCAAAGAATCTTCATACTTCTTGTCAACTGCTTTGCTATGTAATGATTAACTTGTGACAAGAAAAAAAAAGGATCATTTTCTTGGTGTAAAATTTACAATAAAAGACTGAGGTTTGAAGCTCGGTAGGAGAACCTGCCCTGCAGCTGATAGCTGTCGGCTGAATCAGAACCCTGTGTTCATGTACTCGCTTCACCTTCCAGACATCCCAGACCCAAGCCCTGCTTCTCTGCTGAGGCTGCTCCCTGGCACTAAACCACTGTGCTTTTGACCTTTCCTTAAGGGCCTCTGGTCAACTTGCCAGTAAACAGGAAAGGGTAACCTGCTCTTATACAAATTCTGTCACAAACTGCTGCTGCCCGCATTCCTCCTCACTCAGAGCAGAGTTTCAATTGATGTATGGATAAATACTTTGCTATAAAAAGCCAAGAGGCCTCTGCCTGTAGTTTGCTTTATTTTTAGCTTATTTCATTTGGCTGCCTCAGTTTCAATGTTCCAAATATCTACAGGATTTGTTTGTTGTGACTCTATTAACAAAACCACCTAGATATACAGATCAAAATTCAGATGTCTAGGACTCACAAATTACAGTATAAAGAATAAATAAAAAGAATAATAAATAAAAAGAAAAAATAAAAAATGTACTTGGCTTGCGCAACATGAAGTTTCAAAGTCTTTGTCTTAGTTAGACTTTCTATTGCTGTGAAGAGACACCATGACCACAGCAACTATTATAAAAGAAAACATTTAATTGGAGTTGCCTCACAATTCAAAGGTTTAGTCCATTATTGTCATAGTAAAAGACATGGTGGCGTGCAGGCAGACATGTGGAGAAGGAGCTGAGTTCTACATATTGGTCCACAGGCAGCAGAAGTAAAAGTGACATTAGTCCTAACTTGAGCATCTGAGTCCTCAAACGCTGCCTCCCACAGTGACATGCTTCCTCCAATAAGGCCACATCTACTTCACCAAGTTCATACCTCCTAATCGTTTCATTCCCTATTGGTTAACCACTCAAACACATGAGGCTATGGGTGCTGTAACTATTCAAACCACCACAGTGTTCATCCACTCAGTGTAAATGAGTAATATAGTTACCATGTGTATTACTTCAGTTCTCATGCTGATGTTGAAAATATTGTTTCAAAGAAACACTATATCATTAACTATACTTTTCATATAAAATACACCTCTAGCGCTTATTCCTTCTGGCTGAGACATCACGCCAACAGCCCCTTCACTCCTGTCCCCTTTACAGTTTCATTCTGTTCTTTCCTTTTGTGAGATTAGCTTTCTTAGATTCAACACATGAATGGGGTTATATAGGATTTTTCTTTTGGGGTAAGATAACCTGAGAATCTTCCCCTGAATTTTATACTGTCATCGAATAGTGTCATTATGAAGACTCAGAGTTTTAAAACTGGGCTTTGGGAGACATTCACAGTCCAGTCAACAGCAGGTATATTACCTTACTGTCCTAACACAATGACAGTAGAGAAATTATGAAGCGCGTAAGCCAAAGAAAAGTTAGACAGGATTATTAGATACAGGGCATTATTAAGGTACACAGACTTGCTTAGAGTTGGTTGCTGTCAACTATGAGAGCTAATTTTCAGTAGGTATTTTGCTAATTTCTGCATAGGTGTAGATAAAACCATTGGTTCCAATTGGAAAGCAGAAGCAGGCATTTCTAGTAGCCAAATGAGTGTACGGTATTCATGTTTATGGGGGTATGTTTGTCTGAGTGTGGGACCACCATAGCAGCAGGGGAGTTTTGTGTCCAGGGTTGTAAGCTGCCAAGCTGACTAGGAGCAGGTATGTAAATTTTCTTCCTTAGTAGCTGCATTTTACCATAAGCACTATCTGCTTAAACTTTTAAGCAATAATAGTAATTAATACTGGTTTAACATAGAATTGATACATTAGATATGAGTTATAAAAGTGTATAACAAGGCATTTTAAATTTTTTTCAATTAATATTCCTTCTGTGGACATTACATTTTTTTATTTATTTATTTATTTTTTTTTTTGCAGCACGCCACAATGAATTCTGGTACTATAATGTGTTGTTCTGGATAGAAATGGGCCCATAGGCTTAAATGCTTGAAGATCTTTAGGGAGTGGTACTATTTGAGAAAGATTAGGAGATGAGACTTTGATGGAGGAAGTATATCACTGGGTGTGGGATTTGAGATTTCAGAAGTCTAAGCCAGGCCCATTTTCTCTTCTCTTCTCCTCTCTCTCTCTCTCTCTCTCTCTCTCTCTCTCTCTCTCTCTCTCTCTCTCTCTGCTGCCTGTGGATATGGATGTAGAACTCTCAGCTGCCTCTCCAACATTCTATCCACAAGCCTGCCACCATGATTCTCACCATTCTGATAATGGACTAAATCTTTGAAACGGTAAGCCATCCCCAGTTAAATGGCTTCCTTTAAAAAGAGCTGTCATGGTCATGCTGTCTCTTCACAGCAAGAAAACATTGACTAAGACAGAAGTTGATGTCAGGAAGTAGGGTACTGCTGACAGGCTTGAGTATTCCTTGCTGTTTGTTTGTAGAATGTGGACTTTGAGATTTAGGATTAGGAAAGCAGTTGTATGTCTTCAGCAGGGCTTAATGAGCAATATTAGTAGGAGCAGGGAAGACAGACATGCTAAGAACGAGTCGGATTAAGATGGCCCAGTTCAAGATGCTTTTGAGATGTTTTGATGAAGAATGTGCCTGCATTCTTCCCTGGGTCCAAAAAATTATGTCTGAGACTAAATTGAAGAGTTTTGCATTAATGGCATGGGCACAAAAGACATCAAGTCTTTTATCTTAGTATTGACTCTGTCTTGTGGTTCTTAGTGGCAAGTCTATAGTGAAAAGAAGAATGCTGAGCAAGGAAAAATACAAAGTACAGTTTGAGGACAAAAGGAGCACCAGAAAGTACAATGGAGCTAAATCCAGTCCTCAGAGAGCTAAATTAAAGAAAAAACTGATCCTACAAGGCTAAATGGGGTAAAGAGATTGGTGGTCTCAGGGCAAGAGTCTACCCTCCCACTCCCTACCCCAGCCTGCAGCTAAATTTTCAACTTACGAAAAGGAATTAAAGAAAAGTTTAACCAGTGAAGGAAACCATTGAAAACAGAAACTTGGTGCAGATGTGTTTGAAGTTAGGGGCCAGATTCCAGCCTCAACGAGCCCCAGAACTTGGTAGCTTCAGCCACATGGTTTTGGCTTTAGCGTCAAGGATACAGGAAAAGGATTGAAAATTGTAAACAAGCAACGTTCAGATGCTTTTCTCTCTAAGAATTTCTGTGGTCATGGTGTCACAGAAACAGAGCAATGGCTAAAACATATAATATGAAAGACAACCAGTATGTTTGTAACAGACTTGTGAACCAATCCTTCTATAAAACTTTTGCTTCTAATTTGATATATGCAACCTTCCTTGGAAGGTTCAGGCTCATTTAAGCCATTGAATTAAGGGCATTTCAGTTGGAGAGAGTTTAAGGACTCCTAGGGAACTAAGTCAACCACCTAAAACTAAAATTATAATGAGCATATCTGATATCTAGTTAATCAGAATTCCAGCTGTTGATTTTTGACTTTTAATGTGTTATTTTGGCTAGCAGAACCCAGGTTTCATATTTTCTAAATGTTCAAAATTCCCTTGGGAGATAAAAACTAGAAAAGAAAAGACGGTAAATCTGTCTCTATTTGAAAGGATATGACTTCATATATAGAAATTCCTAAAGATACTATGTATAAAAATTAAAATTCCTAAAAATTAAAAGTAAAAAGAAAAAAGACATGGAACAATTAAGGCAACATACAGAAAAAAATTATGAGGCATGTAAACAAAACAAAGCTTTATCATGAAAAATAAAATTGTAATGCAAGAGAAAAGATTTGTATATATCTATATATTCTAGATTGTATACCTAGGCTATATATACATATACATATATACTTATTCATACAGCTATTCATTTAGTTATAGAGATAGCTAAATGTGAAATGTATAAAGAGATGAGTACTGAAGAAATTTACCCCATAAACTAGCATCATATTTTTATAACTACAATGTTTTTGAAAGGAAGTCATTCTTGTGTTTGTTGAGTGCTGGGTCTGTCCTGTTGTACTACAAAGCAACCACAGACACACTAAGTAGTCTAACCCATCCTCCAAAGTTCTCAGTATACGTCACTTTATGTTCAGTTTGCTTATCCCTGAATCATAGGAAGGAAATAAAACTCTAAGAATTATGTTTGAGACATGATTAGTGGTATATTGGCCAAGGATAAAAATATTTAGCCAAGTTCAAGTATTATACATGGTGACAATTACACAGAAATAGTTATTGTATTTTTGAAAGCCCTAAGGATTGATTAAAGGTGTTTCCACCAGAAGATATAACTATATGGAGTAATGCAAATTCAATTAGCATGACTTGGTCTTTTCCTAATTCGTCCATATTTCAAAACATGCTATGTCCAATTTTTTGTTTAATTTTATTTTTTAATTAAAATAAAATAGATATTAAAGCTCCTTTTGACCATATGTGGAAATTATTACAATAACAGAATTTAGTAAGGTGACAGTTAATGAGATCATATTAAGCTACCAATTACAATTTTGTTCCTGAAATCAACCTCATGGTTCTGTGAATTTTGTTAGGCTAAGTTCTTCAGGCTTATTTCTTTTTTACCAGAAAACCATTAGTAACTTTCCATGGCTGTAAAAAGTCACTGAATTAAGCAGTTTAAGAAAGAAAAAGAGCTTGATTATTGCTCACTCACTATTTTATAGGTTTCAATAAATGACTGATTCATATGTTTGTGACTGTGATGAGGTTGCACAATAGCACAAGTATATACAAAAGAAAGCTCTCTCCTTGTGGCCAAAGCAGATATAATTGCTCCTTATGAAAGTGAATAGAAGAACAAGTTTTAAGGAGTGCTGGGTGGTACCCGAAATACTGAGACAGGATATGTAGAATATGATTGTGAGGCTAGACAAGGAAACAACATGAGCATGATTCAAAAATTTAAAAATTAAAAAGAAGATTTTAAAACAATAACCAGATTTCTGCACAATACTGCTACCAATAGCAGTGACTTGCTAACTATTCAAAGTATGGAATCTTCCATGCAAATTGTTGGTCAGTGAGGCTTCAGTCCCTGTGACTGCATATCAGGACTAGATGGCAAGATATCATTGCTAAAAACACCATAAGACTTGGCCACTGTGAAATTTAATGTGGCAGTTCCTCAGGAAACTGGGAGTCAATCTGTTTTAAGATCCAGCTTGGCCATACACTGAAAGGACCACTCATCCCATGCAGAGACACTAGCTCAACCATGTTCATTACTGCTGTAGTCATAGTAGCCAGGAATTAGAAACAATCTATTTGTCAACAGATAAACTGATAAAAAGGCGTGGTACATTTACATATGGAATATTACTCAGCTGCTACAAAAAAACGAGGTCATGATATTTGTGTGCAAACAGACAAAGCTAGGAAAAATTATTTTGGGGGAGGTAACTCAGACCAAGGAAAACAAATATGGTATGAATTCAGATATATTTTGATGTTATCTTTTAAGTCTTCCATATGCAAACAACAATTAGCATAGCTACAGGGGTTAGGTGTAAATGAAGGGACTTAGGGGAAGGCACGGATCTCCGTAATATGAAAAAATTAAATAAATGGTTATGGGTGAATGACATGGAGCATGGCATGAATGACAGAATTACATGGGGAGGGGAAATAGAGGGAGCTGAGAGAGCTGATACTGGGAAGGACAGCTTCAACTAAGGGCCATTTGAAGGGGGTTATATTCAAACTTAATATAGTAGAAGTTTCCATATATATGTATATATACATGTGCACACACACACACACACACACACACACACACACACACATATATATGAAGGCAATCTAAATGAAACCACCTCGCATCACCAAATGAAGTTTCCCGTGCTGGAAATGAGTGACATCTAATCTAATTGTTTGCCATGAGTACCTCAAACAACCTAGGCTATAGCCAAGGCTATTATTGGTTGCTGTCTCCAAGGTGGGACAGCAAGGCCTGCTACTAAAGACTACATCTACCATCCACACAACTCACTAAACTTGGAGAAGCTGAGTGGGTAACTATCTAGAGCCTTCACCTTTGTAGACTAGTAGTGTCAATGGTACTGAAAGTTACTTGCATGCTACCAAAGACGACTAATAAACACTAACCCAGGTACAAGTTCTTTGATCTTCAATAATGGCATACCTGCAAGATGCCCTAATACAATACTGGCACAAAGCTTGTGGGAGTGACCAACCTATATCTGATTGGATTTAAGGCTCACTCCAAAAGATGGAACTCATGACTCAAACTACTTGGGTAACCAAGAACCTGAGACTAGATAGGTCAGGTTCATAGGGGAAATCTATATACTGATATTCCACTAAAGAAACATAGCATGGAAAGAATTCCCAATGACATTCTGTTATACTCATAGATCAGAGGCTTGCTAAGCCATTATCAGAGAAGCTTCCTCCTAGAGTAGATGGTAATAAATACTGTCACCCAGACAGGGGAATATACAGACTACGAAATCTTTCAAGAGTTTGTCAGAGCTACAGGGGATGGAGGACATCAAAGAAACTTCGGAACCCAGCAGGGCTGATGCTCATATGAATGAGCAGTACAGAAACGGAGGCAGCATGCCCAGGCCTATACCCGTCTGTGACAGATGGGATCTCGGTGTTGAGAGGAGCTGGGGACACATACGCCATCTCTAGCACAGAAGCAGTCTCCAGTTGATAACCACTCACAAATAAAAACTTAGTTTGAAACAATGGCATTTCACTGAGGGTGTGGGCTTAAATATGGGCTCCATGTCTAACAGTAGATATCCAGCACAAAAGGAACTCAATGGCATCTTTCAATGTTCTTTGTATCAAAATGGTTTTGAGGGGCTTTAAAAACTTTTAAAAAAATCTTTTCTCATTTTACATACTAATCCCATTTCCCACTCTCCCCCTTCTCCCATTCCTCCTCACTTCTCCCACCCCACCAACCATTCACTCTTCAAAGAAAATAGGGTTCCCTTGGAAATTCAAAAAAGTCTGGCACATCACTTTGAGGCATGACGAAGGCCCTCCCCCCCAGTATCTAGGCTCAACACAGTATCCTTCCAAAGAGAATGGGCTCCAAAACCCAGTTCAAGCACTAGGGATAAATCCTGGTCCCATTGCCAGTGGCCCCAGAGACTGCCTAAGTCACACAACTGTTACCTACATTCAGAGGGCCTAGCTTGGTACCATGCAGGTTTCCCCTCTGTCAGTCTGGAGTAGGTGAGCTCTCAGTAGCTTGGGTCAGCTGTTTCAGTGAGTCTCACCATCATGGTCTTAACTCTTGCTGATATTATTGTTCCTCTCTCTCATTGACTGGATTCTGGGAGCTCGGCCCAGTGTTAGCTGTGGATCTCTGCATTTGCTTCCATCAGTTGCTGGAAGAGGGTTCTATGATGACAATTAAGGTAGTCATCAGTCTGATTGCAGGGAAAGGGCATTTCAGAAACCCTCTCCACTATTGCTTACGGTCTTATATGGGATCATTCTTGGAGATTCCTGTCCCTAATGCCAGGTTTGTTTAAGCTCCATAATGCCTCTATCAATCAAGATATATCTTTCCTTAGTCTCTCTGTCTTATCCTTCCCCTGTCCTGATTATCCCATCTCATGTTCTTCTCCACATTCTCCTTCCACCCTCTCCCTCCAATTCTGTTCTCCCTTCCCCCACCCATGCTCCAAATTTTCTCAGGAGATCTGGTCTATTACCTCTTCCCAGGGGCATCCATGTGCGTCTCTCTTAGGGTTCTTCTTGGTAGCTAGCTTCTCTGGGGCTGTGGATTATAGGCTGTTACCCTTTGCTTTATGTCTAATATCCACAAGCATATTCTGGGTCTGGGTTACCCACTCTAGAGCTACCTTTGCTATGTAACTGACAATGACCCTGAACTTCTGCCTCCTAATATAGGGATTTTAGGCCACCTTGAGTCACTGAATCTTGAAATTGTACATTTCTTTTATCAATTTAAATTTACCATTTACTTATTTCTGTTGTATTTAACTTCTTCAAAAAGTTTGAATTCAGAATAATCTCTTTGATGTCAAAATGACTAATTTCAGAATAATCTTTTAAATATTTTCTGAATATCTCAGAGAACATAGCTTAAGCTTTCCAAATACAAAATGGTAATGGAACTAGGCACCTTGGTTACTGGATGTTGTCAGTATACATCATAAACATGTGCGCATGGGCATCTTGACTGCTTGGATGTGGCCCATATACATCATGCACGTGTGGACTACATGGATGACATCAGTATACAACATACACATGTATGGCTGAGCACCTTGACTCCATGATGTCAGCATACATCACACACGTGTGGGTGAGCACCTTGACTACGTGGATGCCATCCGCATACATTCTCCATATGTTTGGTATGTAAGTTTTGTGTTGCTGCTATGAACACCATGGCGCAAAGCAACTTGAGGAAGAATGGTCATCTTAACTTATAATTTCAGCAGCACGCAGTCCATGATGGTGGGGGAGACAGGGCGACAGACAGGACTATCAGATGGCAGGAGTAGACAGACATGGCTGCTCATATTTTGGTTCACACACAGGAAACAGACAGATGGAAAATGGGGATCAGGTGAGGCTAAAAACCCTCAAGCTTTTTTCTCAGTTACGTACTTCCTTCACCAAGCCTGCACTTCCGAAAGGTTCCATAATCTCCCGGAGAGTGCCACCCACTGAGAGCCAGTTCACATAAATGAACCAAGGGGAGATGTTTTCTTTCAGCCACTACATGAGGATATGCCATATTGTGCCTCATAAACAGATGGAAGTATTATGTGGTAAAAGTTTGTAAAAGTATAAGGAAATTAAACACTGCTCTGATATGATCATTATTTAATGTGAACTTATACTTTATCACACTGTAACTCATAAATGTGCACAACAAAGTAATAATATTTAGTACAGATAAAAACTTTCAAAAATCTCTAAGATTGTGCTTAATTTAAACCCTCCTATCTGAGGAAATCAGTAACTAATTACATATATTTTAAATCTTAAATATTCTTTCCTGTTCACTTTCGTAAAATAAAAATAGAATAAAATCTTGTTGACTATCTTGATAATATGCTGTATAACTGAGCAGAGTTGTATATATTATCTATACAAAGAAATAGTTGGTAAGATTTACATTAACAGGTATTATACCTTGGCTCAATAATTCTCACCTGAAATATGAAAATATTTTGCCTTTCAGTCATTATCAGAAAATATTCAGTATGTTCTAAAGAATAGAATATAAAATTTATGGACACCAAAACCTATGTAGTTGGTTTCGCTGAAATATTTGACCTATAATATTTGCTCTGATAAATAAAAATTTGTGCAGCTAAAAGCATTAAAAGTGATTGAGTTATTTTACTGCAAGTTCTAGGACAAATTGTTGTTCTTTAATTTCCATAGACTCTCACATTGTACTAAAGCTTATCTTCCTATTTTGAGACCCTTGACTTCACTAATATTATATTAATGTCATACTATAAATACAATTACAATCTGCTCAAAGATAGCAAAGGATGGTTATTTGCAATTCACAAATGGTACTAGCAATAATATTATAAAGTTCATGCTGGATAAGGTATTACGATTTCTCTTTTGTTTTCACACTGTAGAAGCTGTTATCAATGTGCCTTTGGTTTGCCATCTTAGAATAAAAATTAATTAACCCCAAGCCATTTATTATTAAATAACTGAAGAAAATTAGTTGCAACATTTCTTTTCTTAGAAATTTTAGTTACTTGGTAAACTTTTGTCTTTATCTGAAATTCAGTTTGTGAAAAAAAGTCAAGAAGGTTTTAACATTTAAATTCATTTCAGGCTATAGTATCAGACAAAGGAAAGAAGAACATACTTTCTCAAAACTAAGGGTATTTCTTTTCTTAAAAAAATGCTAGGCAATTATGGAGGTGTCAGAAGGAGCCTAGGAGGTTGTGTGTGTCTGTAAAAAGAAAAAAAAGATGAGAAGAGAGAATGAGAAAAAGGGCAGAAGGAAAAACAAACGGAACTAAGCCAGAATAACATATTTCTTGGTGAAAAACAGGGGTAGTTCTTTCAACATGCTTGTGATACTTTCCGATAGTTTACATTTAACTTTTTTTGTTAATAGAAAATAAAAACAGAATTTAAAAAACTAAAAACATATGAATTACGTAACAGTATACTATTATATAAATTAATGAATAAACTCATGTGTGTCCTTGTGTAGTTCCTTCTTTACTTTTATAAAATAACTCAATTGAATTAGGCTTTAACAATGTAATTAAACACATACTTTTCGGCTAGTATATTGATACAAAGAGGTAAGCAATCTCATTGTTTAAAATTTCAATTCTCAGAGAAAATTGGGGGATGAAATAAATGAATGAATGAATTTCAAGATTTAGGGGCCTGGATGCATCCAAAAAAGTTGTGATGATCAATATAAGACATTTTATATTTTAATAGTTCATTCAGCAAACGGTTTCATCCACATTTTCTTTTTACGTTAAGGCAAATGAATAAGCATAAAATTAAGAATGCTTTAGCTAAAGTTATACCATTATTATAAATCCTTAAACCCTGTATGCAAATATTATGAGCAAACTTACTGGATATGATTCTCCACTGACAAAGAGAAGTGAATTTCAAACTCTTTTTATGTTAGTCATGCATATGGATGACCTTTCCTCCCAGAAAAGTTGTCAAAGTTCTATCAATAGTTTTTATTCTCAAAACTTTCTGCTCTCATCTTGTATAGTTATAAGGATTTGATCAAAACACTCAGCCCTTCAGAATTTATTTTCCATAATTCAAGCAAGTAACAAATAGTGCTTGAATTTGTGCACTGAACTATTTTTCTCTTTAAAATTCTATTTATGAGAAAGTTAATATAAAAAACATCACATTTATGTGACACAGAATCGAAAGTGTAAAGATAACCTTTCTCCTATAGTCACGATGATTTGATGGCTCCACTGGACAAAGAGCACAACCTCCTTTAGATTTAAATAAGTCCTGGTTTAATGCGTTTTTAAGGTGACAAATACCTCTTAGAGAAATTATTCCCTTCCCATTGGTGTCAGTCTCATGAATCCTTGTTCTAAAATACAGCTCAGAAATTTCTGTGAATAACATTTTAAACTGATAATTTTTTTAAAAACTCACATAGTTTCTGAAACCTAAGTTACTTCTGCTCTCATTTTCTATTTATATTGTTAGTTATGTTTATAAATTAAATTAAGAAAGATGTGAGTTCGGTTCCCAGAACCAAATACAAACATGTATAATATGAGAAGTTGAATGAGAAATGATGTCAGCTATCTAATCCAAAAATAATATACTATCTTTGCTCCTTTACATGAAAAACATTATATTATAGACTATTATTAGAGTTGTATCATCTAACAAATAGCTTAAGACAATACTGCAAGAAAATAATTTCCAGTAAATAGTCAATGTTGTAATTAGGAGATCCTTTTGCCATTGTCATTTAAGGCATAAACGTTTAATTTTACTCTATCAACTATTTATTTAACGTCTATCTGTCTATCTATTTATCACCTATATATGCATTATTGACAAGATTTTAAAAGTATATTTTAAGATTTATTTTATTTGTATGTATGCATGTGTGTCTCTATATGTATATTTGCATATATATGTATGTGTGTCTCTATATGCATGTCTGCATATGTATGTATGCATGTGTGTCTCTATATGTATGTTTATATATGTACGTATGCATGTGTGTCTCTGTATGTATATTTGCATATATATGTATGTGTGTCTCTATATGTATGTCTGCATATATATGCATGCATGTGTGTCTCTATATGTATGTTTATATATGTACGTATGCCTGTGTGTCTCTGTATGTATATTTGCATATATATGTATGTGTGTGTCTCTATATGTATGTCTGCATATATATGTATGCATGTGTGTCTCTATATGCATATCTGCATATGTATGTATGCATGTGTGGCTCTATATGTATATTTACATGTATATGTATGCATGCATGTGTGTCTCTACATATGTTTCATGTATGCAACTTCCCAAAGAGGCTGAAAGAGGATGTCCAGTCACTTATATCTGGAGTCACAGGCAGCTGTGAGACATCTGACATAGATGTTTGGTTCATGCAGAACATGGGTCCTCTGTGGTAGTCTTCAACACTGAGAAGACCTGTCTCTGGTTCAGAAGTTCATAAGAAAATAAAACATCAAAGACTGTAGGAATTTTCAGTTAACACACACACACACACACACACACACACGTATCTATCAATCAATCAATCTATCTATCTATCCATCTATCCATCCATCTATTGATTTAACATATATATTTGTTACTTTTTATTTCCACTACATAAATATAAGCAACTACTTTATTTCCCCAAGTTCTTTACAACAAGCCTTTTAACAGCAGTTTTGACATTGCAGCACTCCCTTTTGTTTTCCTTTGTCCACACTCTACAAATCAAATCCTTCACAACAATTCTTCATATTCTCTTAACTACAGGCTCAAGCATATTTCAGCACCGATTTTAATACTTAGTTCTTGTATTAATAGCTAAAAGTTTCAACTTACCTCAGGGATAGTTTCCAAGGCCTATATAAAGAGGAACTAAACACCACTTTTTTTTATGTTATCCTCACCCGATTCCTGTAAGAGTACCTCGTGATTTCTGGCTTCATACATTTGTCTGGCTTATGTCATTCCAACAAAGTCACTAGACATAATAAAAAAAAGTTCCTGATACTAAGAAGATATAGCTTGGCATAACGTAGAAGAAGTTTTAAAGAATGACACTTTGTTCATACCGCTAAATCCAGTAACTTTGCCACAAACTAAAGAATGGGGAAAAGTAGATTCAGAACAATGAATTCATTATTCATTTTTAATATCATTTTTCTTCTAATCAAAGTTTTCATCTTTGCATTACTATTCTTTTTTGATAATCTTTATATTTATTGCAGAATCAAATTCAGATTAAATAACTGATAAAAATCAACAATAAGATCATTAGACACTCTCCTGATACCAAGAAGTGAATGGTTTAATGTTTATTTTATTAAAGTTCACTTATTAATTAGGAAGAGAAGAAAATTTTTGAATAGAAGTATATTTATAGTTCACACGTGTTCCGATCATCCAGTTAATGAAGTGGAGCGAGTCATATGAATGAATTTGGAAACTGTAAATTCCTTACTGTTGGTAAGATGAAACAAATCTGTACCATTCTCTATGACAACATCAACAACACACTACTTGATGAGTCTTGAAGCTTTAAAGAATATTTATAAGATGCAATTGCAATGTTCCTAAGGAAATCTTATACCACACCTTAAATAGAGCCCAGAAAGGTAACAGGAATCTCACACTTACATAAGGCTGCAAGACTAAGCTGGAAAGCTGAAAGGAGCAATTTAAGACACACAGAAAACCTCTCGACTCCCTGGAGGCAAAGAGGGAGTTCTCTATTGTCTTTACCCCAAACTATTCCCCAAAACTGCTGACCTATGAAGGTGATCAAAAGGCATGCAGCCAAAGCATAAAGGAAAATTATAAAGTGTACACATGTCAATGTATAAAAGTAATGTACATGCTTTGATATATTTTGTAAATGTAAAATAATTTTAAAAATTAGGGGTTGGGGAGAACTGACAATGTAGTTCAGTAATGGAGGGCATTGATATTCTAATTTTCAAAACTTAAGACATCGTCCTCTTAAAGGGTTTCCTTGCAGGTGATGGTAGTCTCCACTGAAAGTCTTGTTTGAGGTTATATTTACTTCCCTTCCCCTTCCCTCTGGACACTTTACAAATGATATTTCTTCATTCCATGAAACAAATGATTTCTAATTTTTAGTCATCTTCCATGAACTGGAAACTGTCCTCCAATAAACTTTAAAAGATAAGTGAATATTGACAACTGGCTTCTGAGGGCCACGAGGCCTCCTTGTGATTGTCTTAATGTGACGAGTTTGATTTTTGTCTAACTTTGCAATACGGTCTTTAAGCAACTCATAGCATTCTTAAAAGAATTACTTAGGGCTGGGAAGATGGATCAGTAGAGTGTTTTCTGTGTAAACATGAGGATTTTCAGAGTTTGGATCTTCAGAGTCTAAGTAGGAGGCACATGTCACAGTTCATACCTGTGATCCTACTCCTGGGGAAGCAGAGACATGATGATCCTTGTAGCTTGCTGTCCAGGAAGGCTAGTAGAATCTGCAATGCTCTAGGCTCAGGAAGAGACTGGGTCTCAAAAAATTAGGTAGAGGGCAAATAAAAAGATGCCAAATGTTAACTTCCAGTTTCCATGTGCATGTTTCCATGTACCTATTTACACATGTAACTACAAAGCACACACACATACACACCCACAATTATTTATGTAAATAAAAATCCTGGGTTTAGAAAGATAGTTCCATAGCACGTGCTTCTCTCTTAGGTGGAGTTCAGCCATCAGCACTTGTATAGGACTGCCCATCCACATCTAGCTCCTGGGCTCCAGCACCTCCTTGCGGCCCTATAGATACCTGCATGTAATACATATACATGCGCATAGATATACACACACCCACAAACAAATAATTTTTAAAGTCTTTGGAGCATGAAATTGTTATCTCATTAAATTTTGCGAAGGAAAGATGTGTAAGTTTTTTAGAAAATGTACTTTCTTACTGGGGAAAATGATAAATGTATTCTTGAGAAGAAGATTTTTTTCCTTTCTTTTACTGTGATGTCAATTTTATCATATTGAGTCTATATTTTGTATATAAGATTTTTATGTCCTCAGAGTTTACCAGTCATAAGCTTCATTCCTCTTATTTTCCCATTTCTTTCTTTTTTTTTTAATGTTGTATCCCATGATTTAATGCTTTTTAGGAGACGGAGATTTTGTTCTTTTTCACTCTTATAAATAAGTAACACGAAGATGAGAATTTAATAACCTTGTTTATATCCAATCTTTAAGATTCAGGCTAAGATAGATGCCAAGAACCCAAGTTTTTCAGAATTAAGATAAAGTCATTGGCCTCCCAGATACCTTGTCTATACTGAAAAGAACAGATATTTTAGCATATTGCCAGGCTTAGTGAACTCAGAAGCAACTGTCACACAATTTTAGCCAATATTCTCTCATCACATAGAAAGACAATGTCACCACAATAACATTTTATAGTTAATGTTTCTAGAATTTACATATGTGTTTGCAGTATCTCCATTGGAATTTGCACTAATTCCCCAAGAATGCTTTGCTTAAAATAAAATACATCAACAATTTGGGGCATTGGCAAAGAGTTTCTGTTTACACAAAACTATCAAAAATAGCATGGGCATTTCTAAAATTGTGTATCTTATACTTAATAACAATTTTTCCTGTGAAATGAAGCGTGAGAAGTTCAGTACTACTAGTTTTCCTAGTATGGACAATAACAAAACTGCTTTTACTTTGCAGTTAGCATTTTAAAATGGATGGATAATACCATTCATTAAGTTAAGCAAGAAAAACATGGAGTAGCAATGTATATATGTGTGCTAGCATGTGTTGAGAAGTGTATGTGTGTCTGCATGCATGTATGTAGAGGCCAGAGGTCATGGAGTTATTTCTTAGGAGTCAACCAACTAACATTTTTATTCTCTCACTTGAATGAGGAATTTTCCAATGTGGCTAGGCTTGTAACCAGAGAGCTCTAGAGACCCTCATGGTCTTCCCTCGCTGTTTCTGGGATTGCAGACTTACAGTATCATGTCCAGCCTTTAATGGGGATGCTAAAGATCAAACTTGGTACCTCATGCACTTTAGAGACTGAGCTATTTTTTAGTCATAACAAATTATTTTCTTGTAGAAAATTGTGTTTCCCTATAGACCATATGAAGACATTGTCTTAGAAAGTTTTTATAAAAAAATCTCCTGAGATCACAATGGTAACGTTTTGTGCTTCCTCCATTGTTGATATTGCCACTGTTCTGCTAGGTTCTGGATACCTCTATACCACATCATTTACGTATTGAAAGTAAGATAATGACATTCAAACACAGTACTTGTGTGGTATAATTCAGATAGGCCGTTATTCTCTTGTGAATAGGATTATTGCCTTTAGAAATTGGGATTAGCACCCTTAGAAACCTGGGAGGAACATCTCTGATAAAAGGACTGTTACCAGACAACAAAGCATCCTCTGCCTCCATTTTTGTTCTTTCCAAGTTTCAAATTAACTACGAGCAGTAATTTCCATTGCAAATTACCTCAGATATGGTAATTTGCTTTAGTTGTCTGAACAGCTTGACAACTCATGATGCTTCTCATAATTTCTATTTCTGTATATCAAATCAGCATCCTAATTCTTTGGAAAGCAGGTACAATTGCAAATATAAGACAACTGATGGATTTTGTCTCAATCAGAGTGGAGGTAGGATCCTAGCAAAGAGACAGATACTACATCACAGCATACTGATAACCTAAAATTTCATAAAAAACAAATTAAATAATCCTGAGCCTAAAAAGTGCTTTACTAATAACTATAAAATACAAGAAACTATTTTAGATAAAAACTTCAATCACAGAGAGAATTGTGAAATTGTGCAATGTTGATTCAACTCATCATAGGTAAAATTTAAAATTGGATCTTTTTGCCTAAAAGGGGATATGGTATAAACTCTACAAGAAGGTTCTCCTAGGGTCACAAAAGTAAATTTTTTAAACCCAATAGCTAGGAAGGTGGATAATATAAAAATATTTATATAATTTGGAGACTTCTAACCACATAAAACTTATTTAACATTCCCCTCCCAGAGTAAAGCTGGCTCAAAGAATCAATTCTTTCTAAATGAATTCATTAAATGCATCATCAATATGAAATATGTTATCCTTTAATTCATCAATTGAGACATTCATAAACTTGTCAATTTTGTAGGAGTTAATTAGCTTGATAGTTTCAAATAATACAAAACAATATCCCTGAAGAACACATTGTGCCTTGAACTTTGTGTTGAACACATGTTGCTCCTGACTTTGTACATCTATAGATCACAAGACAGGGAATAATATAATTTTCTTTTGACTTGTGCAATCTGCAAGTCAGAAAAAGCTGTGAGGAAAAGCTTATTTGGGACATAAATCATCCCTGTGGTTTAATTAAAAATTGGTAATTAGGATTATTATGTGTTGTGACTTATCTGGAATTCTGATCACCGTGTTTTGTTTCCAGTGGCTCTTTTGATCTTTTCCTTCATGCTCCAAATACTTTTACCAATTTGTTTTAAAAGAAAAAAAAACCTTTGTGATTTGATTTATTACATAAATGTGCTACAATGGTTCATGGAGAATAATAAAAAAGATATAGCAGAAATTCTATGATAAAGTTATATTATTTGAAGTGTGCTCTGCTAAAAGTTAATTTCCTTATCAAGTTTCTTTCTTTTGAAATATAATTATAAAAACTCATCGTAAATCACTTTGAACTCTCCCCAGTAGATCGTATGACTGTTCTACTTTATGAGTGTTCCAATCTCACTTAACCCTTTCATTGGGATTTTTTAATCCAATTAAATTTCAATAACTTATAAATGGAAAATACCACTTTTCTATTTTTAAAAGAGAAATGGGTAAAGGAAAAATTTCCAGACTGGGAGAATATCAAACACTAAAGTTTATGTTTCAACTTAACCTGTGTCATTATTTGTCTTTACACAAGAGCCGCTCAGATCGTCATTGAAGAGACATACTCTGAAATATGAATTTGAATGTTTTGAAAATGTTGGCAGAAAGAAAGGCAATTATCATATGTACTTACTCACGGGTGGTTTTTAAACATAAATGAGAGAAAGCCAGCCTACAAACCGCAATCCCAGAGAACTTAGACAAAAATGAAGACACTAAGAGAGACTCACATAGATATAATCTACATGGGAAATAGAAAGCAGAAAAAGATAAGCTCTCCTGAGTAAATTGGGAGCATGGGGACCTTGTGGGAGGGTTGAAGGGGAGAGGGGAGAGTCAGGGAGGGGAGCAGAGAAAAATGTAGAGCTGAATAAAAATCAATTAACAAAAGAGAAAATGTTGGCAAATTCACAAAGGCTGTGTTAGGTTTCTTGGAGGAATGAGGTTGTATGTTAGAAACATTTCTCCAAACCACCTTCTCGCAGTCCTTGTAACACAGTGGGGAAATTCGCAGCACAGTCTCAATTGTGACCTCATGGACCATTCGTGACCACTGTGAGAAGTCCAAGATGTAATCTTTACTAACCAGCCTAATGACTACAAAATCAGATGGGAAAACACATCTGAGCACCTAGTTTCTTCTTTTCATTAAAAAATTATTTCATCTATTTTGAGCTTCAGGGGTTTTTGTTCATTTGCTTAGCTATATTTTGATATCGATATGCATTCTGCATTTCAAACTAAATTGCAATTTGCTAGGCAGCTGATACTGTCCTTGAACTTCAAAATCCTATTGGCTCAGCCCCTCAAGTACTAGAATCCTATGTAGAAATGTCTTTGCCCAGTTTGAGCTTCAGTTTTTATTTTTTAAATATATGCTCTTTGTGTTACAATTCAAAAGGAACTATATAAACTGTTCATTTTCAATATAATGAAATGTCAAAATAATACCAAACATAAAATCATACTTCTATGAAAAATTGTTTTCTTATGCTCCTGATAGAAAAAAGAGAAGAAAATTTACATTAAATTATTTCAATGTTTTCTTCTTTTTTGTGTGTTTCCCACATGCACACATGCACAGTGTGTGTGTGTGTGTGTGTGTGAGTATGTGAGTGTGTACAAGTGTGCTTCTGTCCACCAATGCCTATGGATTCAGAGGCAGGAGCAGGGCCTTGGGTGTCATTCTCTATTATTTTCTCTCTTAGTTGTCTCTGTCAATGAACCAGAAACTTATTCACTGTTTTGGCTCAGCTGGATGGAAAGAAGACTCTCAAAATCTGCCTGTCTATGAGTAAATATGAACGGAAGATCTGAACTCGGTCTTCAGGTTTGCACAGTGTTCTTAATCACTAGCCAAACTGCCAGGACAATTTCAGAATTTTAAGTTTTGATGGTATCCATATTTACTGTCCCTGTGAAAGACTGTGCTAATTCTACATTGCTGTGCTACTTTACTATATATATATATATATATATATGAGAAAATAAGTAATATATATATATATACATATGCATACATACACACATATATACTGAGTTATATATATACTCTTAGTTATTAAAATGGCAGCTGCATTTCAAAGTGATAATCATAATACTTCCATTGTTGAATTTTGATCCACTTTGTTCATGTCCTACAAGCAGGTGAAGCAATGATTTACTATCTGAACATTTTTTCTTTGCTTTGTTTTATTTTTAATGTGAAGTTGTTAATAATTAATACATGATTAAAGATGTTCCTCTTCTAATGCTCAAAACAGGCTGAATTCAAACACAGGGCAGAAAACTCACTACTTTTTTATTTTATTAAGAATATTTATTACAATCTTTTCTTGTTATACGTAGCTATTCCCATTCCCAATCCCTCCCCTCCTGCCACCCCACCTTACCCTCCACCCCTCCCTTCCATTCACTCCTCAGAATGGGTAAGGCTTCCCATGGGGAGTCAACAAAGTCTGATACTTCACTTCAAGGCAAGACCAAGTTCCTCCCTGCTGTATCTAGGCTGAGCAAGGTATCTATCCATAAAGAATGCGCTCCAGGAAGCCAGTTCAACATACGAGGTAAATCCTGGTCCCACTATAAGTAGCACCACAGACTGCCCAAGCCTCACAATTGTCCCCCATATTCAGCAGGCCTAGTCTGGTGCTGTGCAGGCTCCCCTCGCTATCAGCGCTGAGTCAGTGAGCTCTCATTAGTTCAGGTCAGTTGTTCTGTGGGTATCACCATCATGGACTTGACCTCTTTGCTCATTGATTGCTCCTCCATCTCTTGGTCTGGTCTCCAGTAGCTCGGCCCAGTGCTTCACTGTAGGTCTCTGTATCTGTTTCCATCAGTTGCCGGTTGAAGGTTCTGTGATGACAATTAAAGTAGTCGTCAATCTGATTACAGGGGTAGGCCACTGTAGGCGTTCTCTCCATTGTCGCTTAGAGTCTTAGCTGGGGTTACTCTTAGGGATTCCTGGGGATTTCCCTAGTGCCATGCCTTGTTTCTCACAAGCCAGTTAATGGCTCCCTTTATCAAGATATCTCTTTCCTTTCTCTCCTTCTCTGTCCTTCCCACTTCTTGAGCATCCTGTTCCTTCATGTTCTCTTCTAGCTCCCTTTCACCTCACCTCTCACCCTCCCCTCTCCCCACCCTTCCTACTTTTCTCAGGAGGTCTTGTCTGTTTCCCTTCCAAGGTGGATAAATGTATGTCTATCTTAGGGTTCTCTTAGTGACTTAGCTTCTTTGGGTTCCTGGACTATATGTCCTTTGCTTTACGTCTAATATCTACTTATAGGTGAGTACATTCCATGTTTGTCTATCTGGGTCTGCATTGCCTCACTCGGGATGGTTTTTTTCTAGTTCCATCCACTTGCATACAAACTTCAAGCTGTCATTGTTTTTTTACCAGTGAGTAGTACTCCATTGTGTAAATGTGCCACATTTTCTTTTTTTGTTGTTTTTTTTCATACATTGTTTTGTTTTATTTTTTCCATTAAAAAACATAATTAAAGAAATAAAATTTTTAACTTTCTTCCCCTTCTCCCGGTCCCCTCCTGCTACCCCCCACCCCTCCTCCCTCCCCCTTCTTCCTATGCTGGAGAGGATGTGGAGTAAGGGGAACTCTCATCCATTGCTGGTGGGAATGCAAACTTGTGCAACCTCTTTGGAAATCAGTGTGGCGGTTTCTCAGGAAATTGGGAATCAACCTACCTCAGGATCCAGCCACATTTTCTTTTATCTGTTCCTCAGTTGAGGAGCATCTACGTTGTTTCCAGGTTCTGGCTATTACAAATAATGCTGCTATGAATACAGTTGAGCAAATGTCCTTGTGATATGAGTGTGCATCCTTTGGTTATATGGCCAAGAGAGGTTGTGCTGTATCCTGAGGAAGATTGGTTCCCAGTTTTCTGAGAAACTGCCACTCTGATTTCCAAAGTGGCCGTACAAGTTTTGCACTCCCACCAGTAATGGAAGAGTATTCCCCTTACTCCGCATGCTCTCTAGCATAAACTCTCATTGGTGTGTTTGATCTTAGTCCTTCTGAATGGTATAATGCTATCTCAGAATCATTTTGTTTGAATTTCTCTGATGGCTTAGGATGTTGGGCAATTCCTTAAGAGTCTTTCTGTCATTTGTGATTCTTCTTTTGAGAATTCTGTTTAGATTTGTACCCCATTTTTAAAATCTGGTTATTTGTTAATTTGATGTCTAGTTTCTTGAGTTCTTTATATATTTTGGAGATCAGTCCTCTGTCCATGGAGTGGTTAGTGAAAATCTTTTCCCATTCAATAGACTGTTGTTTTGTCTCAGTGACCGTGCCCTTTGCCTTATAAAAGCTTCTCAGTTTCACGAGGGTCCATTATTGAATTGCTGCTCTCAGGGTCTGTGCTACCAGGGTTATATTTAGGAAGTGGTCTCCTGTGCCCGTGTGTTCAAGGCCACTCCCTACTTTCTCTTCAGTGAGGTTCCATGTGGCTGGATTTATATTGAGATCTTTGACCATTTGGATTTAGGTTTTGTGCATGGGGATAGATATGGATCTCTGTGCACTCTTTTAAATGTTGTCCCCGAGTTATGTGCCAGCACCATTTGTTGAAGATGTTTTCTTTTTTCCCTTGCATAAGTTTAGCTTCCTTGTCAAAAACCAGGTGTTCAGAGGTATGTGGATCAATATTAAGGTCTTTGAGGTTTTTGTTGTTGTTGTTGTTTCATTACTGTAGCTTTATAACAGAGCTTGACATCAGGGACCATGACATCTCATCTCTGGAAGTTCCACACTTGTAGAAGATGGTTTTGCCTACTCTAGGTTTTTTGTTTTTCCATATGAAGTTAAGCCTTGTTCTTTCAAAGTCTGTGAAGATTTGTGCTGGGATTTTGATAAAGATCGTGTTGACTCTGTAGACTGCTTTTGTTAAGATCGCCATTTTTACTATGTTGATGCCACCGATCCATGAGCATGGGAGATCTTTCCGTTTTCTGATCTCTTCCACAATTTCTTTCTTCAAAGACATAAAATTTTTGTTGTACAGATCTTTCACTTCTTTGGTTAGTGTTATCCCAAAATATTTTATGTTATGTATGTCTATTTTAAATTGTGATGTTTCTCTGATTTCTTTCTCATCCCCTTCATCATTTGTATGTAGGAGGTCTATTGATTTATTTTAGTTGGTCTTTTCTCCTGCAACATTATTGAAGCTATTTATCAGCTGTAGGAGGTCCTGCAACAAATTTTTGGGATCACTGATGTGTACTATCATATCATCTGCAAATAGCAAATATTTGACTTCTGTCTTTCCAGTTTATACCTCTTTGATCACCTTTTGTTGTCTTAGTGCTCTAGCTAGAACTTCAGGTACCGTTTTGAATAGGTATGGAAAGAGTGGACAGTGGTGATTTCAGTGAAATCACTTAGAGTTTCTCTACGTTTAAGTTCATGTTCACTGCTGGCTTTCTGCATATTGATTTTTATTATGTTGAGATATGTTCCTTGTATCCCTGATCTCTCTAAGACCTTTATCATGAAGGGGTGTTGGATTTTTCTCAGGTGCTTTTCAGTATCTAATGAGTTGATCATTTTTTTCTTGCAGTTTATTTATATGGTGGATTACATTGGCAGATTTTTGTATGTTGAACCATCCCTGCATCTCTAGGATGAAGCCAACTTGATAATGGATGTTTTTTTCTGAAATGTTCTTGGATTTGGTTTGCCAGTATTTTATTTATTATTTTTGCATCAATGCTCATGAGGAAACCTGGTCTGTAATATTCTTAGTTGCATCTTTGTGTGGTTTGGATACTAGGGTAACTGTTATCTCATAAAAAGAGTTTGGCAATGTTCCTTCTGTTACTATTGTGTGGAATAAATTGAGGAGCATTGTATTTAGCTCTTCTTTGCAA
This sequence comes from Ondatra zibethicus, assembly GCA_004026605.1. Classification (NCBI taxonomy): domain Eukaryota; kingdom Metazoa; phylum Chordata; class Mammalia; order Rodentia; family Cricetidae; genus Ondatra; species Ondatra zibethicus. The sequence goes on from PVIU01011028.1 coordinate 38,594, forward strand.
TTCTGGTGAAATGTTGTGCTGAATGTGATGGACAGGTCTGCCAGACAGAAACTTAACAGAGAAATAAGAGTACTAACAGATGTCATGACTCAATCGGCTTAATAGACATCTATAGAACATCTCACCCAAACACAAAAGAGTAAAACTTCTTCTCAGCACCTCATGGAACCTTCTCTAAAACTGGCTACATACTTGATCACAAAACAAATCTCAACAGATAGAAAAAGTCCCATGTAACTTCTTGATTCACTATGGCATAAAGTTAAAATTCAGCAACAACACTAATTACAGAAAGCCTACAAATTCATAGAAATTGTACAGTGCTCAACTGAATCATCCTTAGGTCAAAGAAGAAATAACATAAGAAATTAAAGACTTCCTAGTATTCAATGAAAATGAATGCACTACATATTCAAACTTACTGAACACTTTGAAAGCAGTGCTAATAGGAAAGCTCATAGAAACTAAGTGCCTACACATAGAATCTGGAGAAATCTCACACAAGTGACTTAACAGTGCATCTGAAAGCTCTAGAACAAAAAGTAGCAAACTCACCCATTAGAGTAGAAGCCAGGAAATAATCAAATTGAGGGCTGAAGACAATAAAATAGAAACAAAGGAAGCAATACAAAGAATCAAAGAGACAAAGAGTTTGTTCTTTGACAAATTCATCAAGATAGAAAAATCCTTATCCAAACTAGCCAAAAGGCAGAAAGAGAATATTCAAATTAACAAAATCAGAAATGAAAAGGGGGACATAACAACAGACACAGAGGGAATCCAGAGAATCATCAGGTCATCCTTTGAAAACCTGTACTCTACAAAACTGGAAAATTGAAAGGAAATGAACAATTTTCTGGATAGGTACCACATACCAAATCAAGAGCAGATAAATAATATAAATAGAGCTATAACTCCTAGAGAAATAGGAGTAGTCATCAAATGTACTCCAAACAAAAAAAAAGCCCAGGTCCACAAACTCACTACACTGTAAACTAATGGAAAATATAATTTAAAAATAGGAGTTTGAACACAGAATTCCTAAATGGGTGGAAAGCACTTACCTGTGAAACCAGGGGTTATTAAATGAAAATCTCTGCCATGGATGGGATACTTTCCCATGAGGTGTTGTTCAAGGAGGTCCCAATAGGCCCAAAACAACACAGCCTGTTAGCACTTGTCTTGGTTGTCCCTCATAACTAGATTGCAAGACCCTCTTGGGAAGATACCATTCTTTTTTGGATTACGGACACAGAAAATTTAAACTGGAAGTAAATTTACAAACGTCCTCTCTGCTAGGCATACCATTTGGAGTGAAAATACATTAATGTTCTACCAGTGCTATGTTATAAACGCTGCCACACCAATCTGCCAGCACGATATGTCCACTGATGAGAGTGGCATGAAGGCTACGGGGTGAAGCAAACTTGTTGTGGTGGAACTGAAGGCCTGCTCCACAGAAGGAAAATCATGCTTGGGTATGCCTAGTTTGAAGTCTGTATCTCATCAGGTTATAGGCACTAGGGGGATCCCTGTATCTCTTGGTTTACTAAGTAGACATCTTGTCAAACTTCCTTCTAAATGCTTGTGCTTACCTTGGTAGATAAACACGGCTGTCTTTCTTGGCTAGGGGAGCTTCTTTCTTCAGTGGGTAGCAGCAGAGAAAAATAACTGGTCTACTTACTAAGAATAAGGGACTGTTTAGTTCTCAGTCCTAAATGGGATATTTATATCAGCTACCATCCCAAAGCTCAGGGAACACAATGGAAGAAGAGGCAGAAAGAATGAGATAGCAGAAGATGGTGAAGACTCCTGTGAAATGCTGTCTTCTGGACATGGTGTGGACAGTGCACTCGCAAAGTAACTGTTGCAATAGTTCCCTGCACAAGACAAGCACACAGTCAATCTGATAACCCCAGTCAGCATTTTTCCAGACAGCACAGACCAGATTCAGGATTACAAAGTGTCTGAGTTCCTCAAGCCTCTACAGCCCTGTACTGTGTTATTGTATGAGGTGAGTGGGCCTGCTTTTCATCTCAGCCGCATGGCTTGCTTAACCCCCCAAATAACCACACAGAAATTGTATTAATTAAATTACTGCCTGGCCCATTTTATTTAACCACTTCTTGGCCAACTCTCACATCTTGATCTAACCCATTTCTGTTAATCTGTGTTTACAACGAGGTCGTGGCTTACCAGGAAATATTCAGCGTGTCTGACTCTGGAGACACTCTGGTGGCTCTCTCTCTGCCTTCTTCCCAGCATTCTGTTCTGTCTTCCCTGCCTACCTAAGTTCTGCCCTAACAAAAGGCCAAGGTAGTTTCTTTATTCAACCAATGAAAGCAACACATAGTCAGAAGTACCTCCTACACCACTGTGTCAACTTCCTTCCATCCTGTCACCATTTCTGACAGCATCTCCAGCTCCGCAGCAAAGAAAGGCATTTCTAGACAGAATTGCTTCTCAGGTGTCACAAACTTGCCCATCTTCCAGCTGGTGGTTAGGCTGAGCCTTCAACTATGAAGTCATGAACAGACAGGAAGAAACAGGCCAGAAGAGAGACAGACTGAAATCCATGGCAGAAGCCAGTTTCTCTGTATCGCCAGTGGGGCACCCTGAAATGCTGTCTTCTCAAACTAAATGCATCACAAACTTGGATGTGATATAATGTTTAGCCATGTTTTCTAAAACTGACTTAACTTTGCAGAACTGTGAGAACATCAAAAAACAGCTTCCCAGACTCCCCACTGATAGGATATCTGCTTGTACAGGCATGCACTGTCAGCTATTACTGATGATTAGGATAGGATATGTCATTTATCCACAAACCTCCATCTATGAGAAAAAGCATACCAGCTTGCCCACCTTCTAAAGCATTAGCTTTCCAAGAAGTGACTCTTTTGGAATGAAAATTTCTTCTATATTATTTTCAGCTAACTCCCAAAGCAAACTTTTTTCTCTGCTGAGTTGAATAAACCTTTTACAGAGTAAAAACAGTACAGCTATTGCTGCTTGTTCTTATTACTATGGTCATTAAACAATGACAACAAAGGATGAATCTTCTTTGAATGTCAGTCAGAAAAACTTGAACTACCACCACACAACACATTCTGGGCTGAGGCTTTGGGTATACAGACACAAATACTATGCACACAATCCGCACTGGGAACACAGGGCTTATACAGTCTGGCCTTGAGGCTCACATAGTGTGTCTCATTATCTTGCACTTTGTTTAAAAATAACCAAAACTCAAATCTAATAAACACTTTACAGTTGTGTGACCCAGCACCACAGGAAAAAATAGGCTGGATGGATACCATGACAACCAATAGCCTCCTGATTGCACTCAAATCTAAGAAGATTCTTTCTGCAGATTGGCAGTGTTCAGGAAGTCCTCCAGGGGAGGTATACCAGTTGGAGTCTCACACCCCAGGGCAGCTGGTGTTGTGGGAGGGCAAAGACATCTTGTGTCCTTTGACATTTCCACGGGGAAATGATTCGTGGCATTTCCATCCACATCTTCTTGCCCCAGCAAGTCCCCTGGGGTTGAGTAAGGCTAAGGGGTCCAAAGCATGGAATTGCTCAAATTCCTGAATGAAAAAGAGAACTGGGAGTACTTATTGCCAGTAGAAATACACATGATGCCTGCTGAGATTTTTGATTTACTTTTAAGTTATTACTATACAATAATTACATATGAAATTATTTAAAAATTAAAAACTTAAATAAATACATAATCACTATTAATGATTGTGGTGTACTTTGGGGAAAGGCTGGGAAAACGTCTCATTTAGAATAACAGTGAAGATGTTCTTCTTTGTGAGCTAATCAATTAACAAAATCACCTCTTTTATTGTAGCAGAACAAGTAGCAGCAAGATATACTAGGTTAAATAGGTATGGCTGTGTTCTAGCAAATCATATTTGTAATCTGTAAACAATAATTTTCTGAATCCTGACTTAGATAAGCTCATTCCATCTGGTACCCCAAAGCCTCTGGGTTCTATGTTTCACCATTACAGGCTTCCTCATATATTCATGATGGGCATACAGTAACCAAAGTCAAAGATTTTCTTCCCCTTGGGTATTCAACCTTGTACACATAAAGTAGAAGTTATTTCAATGTCTTCACAGTTATTTTTTTTGTACCAGTGTTTTCTCTCATTAAAATTAGTCTTGAAGATAACTCTTAGCAGCCTGGACAGTATGTGGGGAACCCAAACATGCAGCAACACACTCTTAGTGGGTTCCTATGATAATGGCTACTTCTGATACTATTATGTAAGCAAAACAGTTGAAACATGGAAACAGTACACAGAAGAGTATAACAGTGCTTTCTGTTCTTCACTTCAATCCTGCAACTCAAATACAGGGAAACTGATATGACATTGTATAATAATCACACATTTTTATTTTTATTTGATGCTTCATTTTTATAAAGCTAACATGACTCAAGTACCTATGATTTACATTACATAGCTTGACTATAATTTCTTTAAGTAATGTCCTTTTCAGGAACATGATATGTTTTAAAGTGTTACTAATACAATGACTGTTGAAATGAAAAAGTTACAAATAATTCTTTAAGCACATTTTAGGGTAAATTTATTGGACAAAACTTTATAAAATCCTCTTAAGTCAAATATGCAAAGAAATGATTAATATTTGTGTTGATGCATGTGCTGACTGTTGTGATACAATTACTATACATTATAAATATGTTTGGAATGTAATGTACTCATAAGCATGCACAGTTAATTGTGATAATTAAATATAAAATATATTTATGAAAAACTGTGTGCACCAATAGAAGACATATATATGTGTGTGTGTGTGTATGTATCATATAGATAATTTATGTGAACATACATGACATGTGGTTATCTGAATACTTCCTGATTTATAAATGATTACTTTCTCTTGCAATTTTGGTGAGCAAGTTAAATAAACCAAAAATAATTTTGCAGAGATTATACTGTAATTATTAGAGAACATCTCTCTGCTATACATTTATTAACGTCTTTATACAGAGGAAAAACTTGAGATTTTCCCAGTTTCTGGAGTAGACTGTTTTCTTGTTACCAATAGCAATACACATCTATTTACTATTACATATAGTTGGACTTGACCCACCTTGATATGTTTTATAATAAGAAAAATTGGAGATGTATGGTATCTGCATGGGAGTTGTGACTGCCTTCTCTTCAGAAAATGAAGATGGACATTTAACTTTTTATTCCTAAGTGTACATCGTATGGTTGGATGTTCCGTATGTGCTCTCATTGACGTATGCTGAGCCCTAAAGAATGGTGACATCAGCCAAGTGGTGGTGGCACACGCCTTTAAACCCAGCACTCAGGAGGCAAAGACATGTGGATCTCTATGAGTTCAAGGCCTCACTGGTCTACAAGACCTAGCACCAGGACAGGCTCCAAAGCTACAGAGAAACCTTAGTTTAAAAAATAAAAAGAACAAACAAACAAACAATAAAGAATGGTGACATCATCCCAGAAAGGGCTGGCTTCTGATGGTGCAGAACTGTGTGCTTAGAGGGCGTGTAGTTCACAGCCATTCATGTAAGTCTGCTGAGGAATGGAAACTTGCTAGGAGCTCTGTCTTCTACGGGTTGATCGTCTGAAGCTGCTTCTGTTTTGTCATACTTGTGTTTCATACTGTTTCCAATTATATCTAACTTATTTTTCTATCCCACGCTTTACTAAATTTTCCATTTAAACAATTTTCCCCATATTCTGCTTGATTAAATAAGGGCAAATTTTCATTATTTCTTTGAGGAAATATGCAAAGTTTCTGATACTAATAACTACACTAATTAATAATTATTAGCAAACACTAATTTATTTTATTAACAATATATTATTTAATAATTTAATAATTGACCACAATGAATGATATTAATACATATTAATGTGTAATTAATCATTGTATTAATTATTATTAATTTGAAAGGTTTCTTTGAGATTGTAAAGTATAAAACACCACCTAAATTCCTATTTTATAGATGAGACATAAATGTTGAAAGCATACTATGGGAAATGTCATGATAACAAGACAGAAGAAACAAAAAGTAGTAATTAAAAGGAGTATTTTAATTTTAGGGTAATAGAAATAAAAGGTCTATGTTTAAATATAATAAAAAAACTATACTTTCATTGTATAGTGACTAGTGGTGAAATGTAATTACTACATCTGATTGTCTTTTAAATAACCAAAAAGAAACAGCTCAACAATATTCGTATGCTAGACTTGTACAGCCTTTAGCTCCTCTCTCTCTCTGTCTCTCTCTCTGTGTCTTTCTGTCTGTCTGTCTGTCTGTCTGTCTCTCTCTCTCTCTCTCTCTCTCTCTCTCTCTCTCACACACACACACACACAGCATAACATTAGTTAAAAAGGCTGGAGTTCTCCACCTCTAATAAAGAAAGGGATTAGATGTTCAAGTTTTCTGCATCATGTCAATTGACATGTAGGTATTGCAGAATGAGAATGAAGCACATTGCTGCAGGCATTTCTAGTTGTCACACATTCTTCTTCTTATTATGATTATTCTCCCCCTTTACCTTAGAAGATGGGACTTCTATTTTGTCATGAACCATATGAGTGAGCCATTGAAGGTATTTTTCTCCATATTCTCTAAAATTTAGAACAGTCATGTTCCTGAGTTCTGAAAAATTGGTGCAAAAATGGTGATGTAAATAACATTACAACACACCCTAAAAGGAGAGTACATACCCAAGTTTTTTCCTTGTTTCTCTTAATAGCTGGGCTGTGGATATTGTGATGAGGCCGTCACATCACGTACAAACTGTGTGTGTGCAGTGTCTATGCTCATCGCAGAATACATATACTCTATACATAACAAATAATTGACCTCTACAATACTGCAATTTTATTCTTTGTTAGGCATGCTGGCATCTAACTCAAATAGATTAAGAAAACACAAACAAAAAATTCATAGTTGGAGTAAGTAAGAATAAGGAATTAATATTTTATTGCACACCATGGTTCTGATTTTGAAGACTATAAGGGGAGTCAGTACATAATGAGAACAGTAAGTTTCTCATGTATGTTTTAGTGACAACAGAAGTTAGGTTTAAAAAGGAGATAAAGAGGCAACTCAATGGAATAGCATGCACTCAGGAAGGTAAACATAAGGGATTATAACTGGGTGTGAGGCATCCAAACTAAACAGATATGAGGAAGGGAAGGCTTCTGGGCTATGAGGTCAGGTTGGCGGCTCCATTGACCTTTATTATAACTTTTATTCTAATAGAGCTGGTGGTAACAGGCTAAACTGCAAGTAAACATGTCTTCTAACAAGAAAGTTCTGCCTCTGACCACCTGAAATTAGGTGCCAAATACTAAGTATCCAACAAAGATTGCCATTACATCTTGGTGGCTAATATACAATTTGATGATGTGAATGTAATAAGAAAAATCTTAGTCCAATTTACAGGACTTGAAATGCATGTAAATCCAGAGGGCATTTGTTCTTTCAAGTGACTAACACAGCAGACAGTCAAGGTCAATACTGGAACGAGATAGACAGAGGGATGCCTCAAAGGCCCCTGGCTAGTCAGGCAGTGAATGAATATCACATGATCTTCTTCTTGGTTGGCTCATTAGAGATCAGAAAATCAAACAACCCGACAGAGGTTACTTCATACTTTGTTCAGTTTTTTCCATACCCCCATAAAAATCCTCAGGAAAAGGATGTTTTCCTTTCTGAAAACCCCTCGTACTCTCAGGAATGTCTTTTGCTTCTGAAATAGCTCTTAAGAATGCCTGCTTCCTCCTTGCACAGCTCGCATGCCAGTCCACAGTTTTAACTTCCAAAGTTGTGAGAACACTAACATAGAGCCACTGTCCCTGTGGATCTCAGAAGTCCCTTCAGAATAGTGCCATGCCATCAGAAAGAAGCAAGATTGGATTGGAGCTACAGCAGCATATGTCGGGGAGCTTCTTGGGTGTCTCTTTTCTGTATTAGCTGAATCTGAATGGTGAGAAGAAAGGACTCAAGGTTTGGAGATACGGAGAAGAAAACGTTAGAATTCACTCAATTAAACAGCCATGCCCTTGGCTAAAGAAAAAACAAGAATTCAAAATCTCCAAATGCTAGATTTTTTTCCTTTGGAGGAAAAGGCTTGCAGTGTGTATTCAACATCTGGAAGCTCAGTAACTCCCTAGGGTTGGTTTTGGCCTTGACTCTGTAGGGGCCTTGAAGAGAACCAGTCCACACTAAGAGCTCAGGCAACTGAATGCAGAGTGGGAGGTTTGGATGTATGCATACTCACCAGAAGCCCATTCTGCCCCAGTTGTGAAACTCCCAGTGACGAGGAAGAGAGGTCCAAATAAGCATCCAATGTTTCAGCTTGCAGGGGCTTCCTGAAAGGCTGGGATCAGACACTGCCAGAACCTAGTACATTCTGCATGTCTGCAGCCCTCTGAGAACAGAAGGGGCAGAGCCGAGTCCTGCTGCTTCAGAGCACAGCAGTACAGCGAACAAACGCCAGAGGGAGCGAGGGACTGTTAAGGAGAAAGTAGGAGTGTCTCACATGTACAGAGAAGACTCATACATAGAAACAAGTGAGGTCTCAGATACCAAGCCAAGCTGATAGGCAAGGGGTTCTGCGGAACGAAGCCAGTCCGCACAGTCTCCGAGCTGTCAAAGACACATCTGCCAGCCCCAAGTGTCAAGGACACAATTTTCCAGGAATGTATAGCTGAATTACATAAAAGTAAAAGTCTGTGAGTGGATCATTAAGAAATAGGATGCTTTAATTACCTGAAAAATATGTAAAAAATAACCATCATAATGATGATTTTATAGAGTTTAGTTAGGTTAAGAAAATGATGCAATGAGAGTGTGTGAATCCCCTTCTAAAACAGAGAAATGGAAAATAAACAACAACAGAACTCCACAGTGACAATGTATTTCAAAAGCTCAGACCAAAAAAATGAATTTAGAAAAAGCTAGTGGGCACACAAATGATTTAATTTTATGTTTCTGAATTTTTATGAATGGATATAACTTTGTGTATGCTGTAGAAGGCCAGAAGAAAATGCTTCTAAAACCTGTCCATCTCTTATACTTTATTGTGGACTGGAGTGAGTCCTTATAACTTATTCTGGAAGAAAGCTCAGCATTTGCCTTATGTGTCTATATTAACTGCTACATTTAACATTTATTTGAAGGAGGATTTTTATATGTAATATGAAAAATAAAACCTGCAACTTTTAGCCAAAGATGAAATATCTGCAAGGTGGGCCTGCTAGTATGGCTTTCACGGTCTGTAACATGAGTGATGTCATCTTGTGGTCCTCATAGGCTTTAACTCATGGTTACACATACCACACTAAACCAGTCTATCTGAAGCGTAAAGCAAGGAAGGAGGAACCAGCCCATCTTTCCATCTTAATTTTAAAAGTGAAAAACAAGCCCAGGGTTTTATGTGACTTTAGTCAGGATTGAGTTATGAGACCACATGTAGTTATAGTGATTGAGAAAATATGTAGTGCTGAGTCCTATTATTTGTGAGAGTTATGGTCTATTAAGTTGCTGCGAACATGGAATTGGTGAATGCTGTGCCATTCATTCAAGAGGACATGCAGAATGAGGTGATGTGAGTCTCTGATCAAAGCGTTTCCACACACTGATCAATATACAACCGTATTTTATGTGCTTCTGTTTAAGAGCCCTTATTTACTACATATTACTAATCCTTAAGTATTGAATTTGTAGCTGGTAGATCTATAACTCGTTCTTGAAGAAAACATGACCCTCTCATTTTTCTTATGGCCTTTGCAGTGAGGCAGCACCTCCACACTATACTTTGGAATTTAATAAAGATAAAAGCACTAAGATAGAGCATAAAAATGAGAAAAAACACAGTCCTGAGCAGACTGTCCAAGGGGGGCTTGTCTTTGAGTATGAGAGCTGGGAATGACAGCAGAATGACTTACTGATAAGTCATTATATCAGTTAGATTCTCTCGTCACCTGGCAGGTGCTCACAGACGAGAAGAGTCCAAAGGGTCAATCTGGGTGTATTAGTAAAGTTTGGTAAGTAGGCCACTCTGAAAATACAGATTAAATTATAATAACTGACTGATAGGCACTTCCTTTCTCGCACTAAATCAGGGAAGAAAGTGGAGTGAGGGATGAACTAAGGAGATCTTTTTACAGAGGTGTGAATGGATGTCCTGAATGTGGGTGAACTGTGTCTAGACTGTGATATAATGTGATGCAATGCTGTGCATGTCTCATTCATTAGTTGGAAGGCATAGACAATGAATTCATCAGCTTAGGGCAAGAGAGTAGTAGCAACATGCAGCATGGTCAGAGAATCTTTAAGGAAAATCTTATGAGTAGAGGTGGCTGACCAGTATAGAAATCAAAAGGATCTACCATTTCTTTGTATTTTTTTCATCTTGATGTTTTGAGTAGCTAATATCATTCTTAATATTTAGTAAGGTCTGTCAGGTAGGTGCTCCGAGGTGAAGTACAGAAGTAGAGGCAGGGTCTGTGTCTCTGAAATCAAGTGTGTGTAACTGGAGAGAGATGTAGGCTCATACTCTTTGAATGAGTGGGTAAAGAACTAAATTATCATGTGGGTGTATAGAAAAGTCAACATTCACTTGTCCTTTCTGTTCCACATAAACATAAAGAAATGAGCTCGAGAAAGTATAAAAACTGAATTTCTGCGTGGCTTTGATAAACAGAATGTTTCTCTCAAACTAAGGAAATCTAACAGTGTATGGCATGGGGCAATGAAAATGTTCTTTTCTTATCTAGAACACACGAGGTCTCCTGAGACATGGGGCATAAAGGAAAACTTGAATGTTTCTTCTGGATCTTTAGCAGAGCAGAAGCAATCTTAAAGACCAGAAGTCTTAACTGTCATATGTGTGCAATGAGAGGAATGTCAAATCTACAGGCTAGAGCGAACACCACACATAGGGAAACTGAAAGCATCACTCATTGAACCAGGGGACACGGTGACATGCAGATGCTTTATTATTTCTGTTAAAATCGTTAAATTGCTCCACGTGTGCTTACAGTCCCTTTAGGATCCTGTCCCTACGCTCGGCTATGTCCCACATCGTCTGCACCCCAAGGAGCACCCTTCCTCCTAGAAGTTCTCTCTAACTTTCATATTAAGGTATATATTTAAATATATTTAGCAAAATCACTTGGCTTCCGTAAACATTTTCCTTCCATAAACGATATTTCAAAAATTAATTCATCTTTAGCCCAGTAAGGGAGAACCAAGACATTTATGATATTTGGATCACATGGTTATGGAGGTTATAACTGTAAACTATGTGCAATGGAAAAGCAGGAAAGTCAGTGTTCTGATACGGGGTGGCAAGGGAGGCAGTGCTGTAAACCCTGGAGTCAGAGGTCTGAAAAGTCAGAAGTGCAAATAGGTTTGAAGGAAGAGGTGTTTATCCCTGCTCAAGAAAATAAACATATTTGCCCTTTCTTCCACTTGCCTGTTCTCTCTGGCCTTCCACAGATTGAATGCTGCCCACCAATGCATGTGAGGGTAGATCACCACATTCTCTATATAACTTCCAACATTAGCTCCCGACAGCAAAAGCCTCACAGACACAAGCAGAAAGATGAGTCCTCTGAGATTCCCAGGCATCATTTTGAGCAGATAGGTGATCAAATACAGTTACCTATAAGAGACGCCAGGTATCATTGCAGATGGGTTACTGGGCACTTTACTAGGCATGCAGAATTGAAGAGAGAAGCAGACGAAACCAAAAACCTTGCTTTGGGACTGGTTCCCTTCTAGAACCATCTAGCACTGTGATCAGCAGGTGCCTTTCTGAAGTCGACACCCAGGTCTGAATGCACAAAATTTTCTGCTCTAATATAACCTAAGTAGGGGCATAAGTCAGGCAGCCCAGACTTCTGAAAAAAGCAATTTTCTAACTATTTTATATCTAGTCATACAAAAATATAATATATATATTTATATATAGATTACAGATGTTATGAGTTCATAAAGTATTAAATGTATGATATTTAAATTATGACAATATGTCACAAAGATAGGGGGATGTTTACTTCAAATTACACATTTATGTTGAACATTGAAGCATCCATCGCAGGATATAACAAGGAAGGTGAAGATGGATGTTACAGAGCTTTTCATTGCTGATGACACAGAAAAAACAGAAACCTCTGTCAACTACCTCAGTGTTTTATTTTCCTAATTTTTATTGTTGAGTAGAAAATGACTATGGAAGTATGGAAATAATTTTTTTTGTGACTCTGACTTGTTTTTCTTTTCTTTTTTTACATTGTTTTATTTTTTTCCATTCAAAAACATAATTAAAGAAATAACATTTTTTCCTTTCTTCCCCTTGGAAATAATTTTTAATATATTGTTAAAAGTGTGTCCACTTATGGCAATGAAAACAAAAAGTGAGATTTTTTCTTAGCTATTATATAAATATTTTAGATTAATATAAATTAAAATGTGTGATAATACAAACATTCCATGTCAGAAAATTAACTATGATTATTCTCAAAACCTTTACCCATGATACTTAAACTCCTAAAGCAGCTTCTGTAGTATTAGTACATGGGTGTGTTGTCAGTTTTTGAGAATCTGTTCAAACTTTTGAGTTTTGAGCTAATTTTGCCTTTATATTTACTTATATTTATTGTCTATAAATCACAATCAAATAGAACCTAGACAACAATGAGGACCCTAAGAGAGGCATACATGGATCTAATCTACATGGGAAGTAGAGAAAGACAAGAGCTCCTGAGTAAACTGGGAGCATGGAGACCATGGGAGACTGTTGAAGGGGGGAGGAGAGGCAGGGAGGGGAGCAGAGAAAAATGTAGAGCTCAATAAAATAAAATAAGGATATGGAAAATGCCCCCCCAAAAACAAAACAAAACAAAACAAAGCAAAATGTCCTGGGAAAATACTTTATAGTCTTTTTTTTTTTACTCTATGTAAATTGGGCTTACTTCTTTCCCAGTCCCTTCCTTCAAATCAACATTTGTATGTTTGTTGTTACTCTGATTATTTGAAAGCTAAGCTGTGTGTTTTTAATATAAATTTTCAGTAATTTTGTCCATTTTTACATGATTAAGCCTTATTAGTTATTTTCTTTAAATTTCCTTAATGAATTTCTACAAACAAAGCTATTGCTTTGGAGACATTTTCTTTTGTTCCTTACATCCTAAACTACACTCAATTTTAAAAGTATACTTTACGTTTTAAGGTATGTTTAAAATGTGGTGAAACTAGGCTGGAGAGATGGCTCAGTTGTTAAGAGCACTGGCTGCTCTTCCAGAGGTCTTGAGTTCAATTCTCAACAACCACATGGTGGCTCATAACCATCTATAATGAGATCTGGTACCCTCTTCAGTCCTGCAGGCAGACATGCAGACAGAACACAACCTAGATGCCCCTCAACTGAAGAATGGATAAAGAAAGTGTGGCACATCTACACATTAGAGTACTACTCAGTGGAAAAAAAATAATGACATCTTGAATTTTGCATGCAAATGGATGGAATTAGAAAACACTATCCTGAGTGAGGTAACCCAGAGCCAAAATAAAATGAATATGGTATGTACTCACTCATAAGTGGATACTAGGCATAAACAAAGGTCATTGAGCCTATATATAGTTCAAGATCCTAGAGAAACTAAGTAATAAGGTGAATCCAAAGAAAAACATATATAGTACCTCCTGGAAATTGGAAACAGACAAAAATTTGGAAGCATGGGTGCAGGGAGTAAAAGGAAGCAGAGAAGGGGGAGGGGATGAGGAGAACTTGAGGGAATGGGATGGTCAAGATGAAGGAAGGACAGATATGAGAGCAAGGAAAGAGATATCTTGATTGAGGGAGCCATTAGTTAGCAAGAAACTTGGCACTAGAATAATGCCCAAGAATCCACAGGGATGACCCCAGCTAAGACCCTAAGCAATAGAGGAGAGGGGGCCTGAAATGATCTTACCCTGTAGTCAGACTGATGATTATCTTAAATATCACCATAGAACCTTTGTCCAACAACAGATGGGAACAGAGGCAATGACCCACATCAGAGCACTGGACTGAGCTCCCAAGATCCAGTTGAAGAGTGGAGGGAATGAGAGTATGAGCAAGGAATTCATGACCATGAGAGGTTCATCCACTGAGACAGTTTGCTTGAGCTAATGGGAGCTCACCAACTCCAACTGGACTGGAAGTCAACTTTGAAGGGGGTTTACAGTTGGGGCAGACCGAGGGGCCACTCATAGTGACACTGGGATTTGTCTCTATGGCATGTACTAGCTTCCTGGGATCCTATTCTCTTTGGATGTAAACCTGTTCAACCTAGATATAGTAGGGAGGGCCTTGGACTTTCCACAGGGCAAGGTGCATGGCCCTCTATTTGGATTGGAGGGTCTGTGGAAGGAGTGGGAGGAGGGGAGGAAGTGGGAATTTGGATTGGTATTTTTTAAGTAATAAAATAATAATAAAAAAGAAAATATGATGAAACTAACATTATCTAATTCACTGTTGTGCAACATTTTCCTGCTCATGATCCATGCAGCATCCTGTAACCTTTATTCCAACCAGATACTCTTCTGCAAAGAGTACTCTCCAGAAGAGCTTCAAATAACTGACTTTTAAACTCTTAAGGTTAGGTTTCTTTGCTTCTCACATGCACACACAAAGTAGTTCCCGATGCCCACAGTATTTTATTCCTATATTATTTTTGGTAACTTTAAATTTTACTCTGTTGTACAGAATCTTCCAGAGCTGACTTTAGTTTTAATTTGATATTCTTTTCTTTGGAGTCCTTTAGCTTTTCTCATTGGAATATGAAAAATATACAAATAACTGTGTTAAATGAGCTTTATTATGACCAATAAGTTTTCATGTAGATTCAAAATATGTTCAAAATTAGTATCTTTATAATAAGCAGACTTTCCATCAGACCATGTCCATTTGGTTACTTTAAACACTGAAAGCAATAAAAACCCTTACTCAGGTCAGGAAGAGGAAAAATATCTTTCTTAATGTTGTAGATTGTTTCTACTAGAAACCTAGAGCTAACAACAAAGTCATTACCATTAGAACTAACCCTTAGATGAATATACTCACCTACATTTTCAAGTAACAATTGCTAAATATTAAAGTCTTTCATGTAACAAAAACTTTTCGTTCATAATTAAAATTGGAACCAAACTAGGTGTTAAGATTGGTTTGATCAAGTAGATTTGTGTCAGTTTTTTCTGCAATTAGGTCAAATGTAATCCATTCTGTGTGTGTCTTTCAGCCTTCACGTTTTTATGATGAAATAAAATGATTATTATTTTGATCACTTTGCCTCCACATCCAAATGCACAGAGTAATGGAAAGTGTAATCTATGTAACTGGAGGTTTCTCTCCCACCTGCTAGTCCCTGAATAACCACTCTGAGGTTAAGTATTAATTACAAACTATTTGGCCTGTTACCTCAGGATTATTATGAACTATCCTGACCATATGCCAAATAATCTTTATTTATTAACCAATGAGAACAATATATATTCACAACATACTTAGGTTTGTAGCTTTCAGAGATGAAAAAGTCTTTCTAGAATGTGAAAGCAGATCAATGCTTAACTTCAAAAAGGGGCCAGGCAGCCACCTCCTGATCTAGAAGGTGCGATTAAGCCTTGTTATTCCCCAAACACTCTGATGATCAGATAAGGTGGGAAATGGGCATCCAGCTCTCGGCTTCCACATAGTGGCTTCAAAATGAAGTCTTCAAGAGACCAAGAATAGTTCTTACATAAATAGAGAAAAAGATAAGATTCTATTTTTATGTAGCAAGTGGATATGGTCTATCTCAGTTTTGCTCAGCAGTCTCTGCAGACTTAAACCACTTGAGATCCATTCAGACACAACAGACTGTATTTCTGGGTTACCCAGGCCAGTAGAATTTTTTAATGATTCTCAAGAGATTCTAAAGTAAATCTACCATTGGCAATCGCTGTTTAGATTTTATTCTACAGCTTATATGATGGAAGTCCAGAACTGCAGTAACAAGAGAAACAATAGCACTAATCGGGAAAATAATTCACGGTAATACATTTGAAAAGGGGCATAATAATTTCATAAGCAATGCATTTTAACTATTCACAGATATGGTTGTGCAGAAGGTATTAAATGTTGAATTAAAAGGATAAGACATTTCCAAAAGTTGACACAGAAGACAGTGGAAGAAAATGTGCAGACATAGGACTGAGTCATCATATGTTAGGGTAGAAGAAAATGGAGGAGAAGGTGTAGTCGGAGTGACTGATTCAACAAATGGTGAACCAACAAGCTAACTTAAAGGGAAAAATCTAAAGAAACCTAAGAAGAGAATTTGGTCAAAAGTGAGATATTGAGATGGATCATTGTTTTCTCTATGCAGTCAATGACCCTAGCAGTGTTCCTGAAGCAGCAAACTCTATGTTGCAAGAAACTGCTGCTCAACAATGGCCCTTTCAGAAAGCTTCTTCCTTCCTTGAATCTAGAACTAACGGTAAGCATCGGAAAGCACGTCATTTGCAATCAACAAATTACCGTGTCTTATCCAGGCACATCACTAGTATTACTAGTATCACTAGTATTACTGCAAGGTTATTTCTAAAACTCATTGCTTTCATTAAAATACATTGAAATCAGGTTGAAAATAAAATTTGTTTTCAATGGAATCTTTGTAAGTTACATTTTAATTTGAAAATAGTCTTTGTCAGATTAGTTTGAACAAGTTTTGCCTCTGAAGTACATCTATTAAAGTTTTTCGGGAAGTTGCTTGATGCATGAATTCTTTGTCTCACATTGTTATTTTAGCAAATAAATACATGTTATTAAATCCCATGACTTTTGACTACATGGTGGTCCTGAAAGAAGGTACATTAAATGAAATTGATCGGTTACCTAAGAACAAATACTTCAGATCCTAGGAAAAATACACATTAATTTAAATTTATTGAATTTACCTGTGAATACTAATAGTATGTGTGAATGGAGTGGGATAAGAGAAAAGATTTGTAAGAAGAGAAGGAAATAATTCATATTTTCAACTGGAAAGTGTTATGTAATCTTTTTAATTTTGTTAGAAAATATAGTCTTATAAAATTATCTAATTGGTTCTGTTTTCCTTTTATTGAAAAGGCCTTTATTTCCCACATATTTCCTGTTTATGATTTCCCCTCACTCTACTCCTCCTTTTTCTCCACAATTCACCTCCCTATCAAATCTACTCCCTGTCTGTTTCTCATTAGGAAACAGACTTCTAAGAGAAAACAATAAATAAAACATAATAAGATAAAATGAAAACTAGCACATCAGAGTTGAACAGGACAAACCAACAGAAGGAAAAGACCAAAAGAAATCTAAGGGGGTTGATAAAAACAGTAAACTGCCATAATTTTTATAGAAGATTTGATGTAGGCCATAAGTATACGTCTTAGACTCTTTGCCTTTATATGAACATTGATCTTTTTGGATTACAGACTTCTTTATTTGTACCCCAAATCATCACTGGCTCTTATACTCTTTTTGCCTCCTCTTATGTGGAATTCCCAGAGCCTAGAGGAGATGGATTTAATAAACACATCCTATTTAGGGCTCTGAAGTTTCTGCTTGACTGTATAATATCTAACTCTGAGTTTTTGTATCTGTTCCTATATTCTAGAGGAGGAAGCTTCTCTGATGATAACTGAGGTAGGTACTGACCCATGAGTATAGCAGACTGTCAGAAGGAGTCTTTATAAACCTTTATTTTTAGAGCAGTAGTGATGTAGGATTCCCCTCTGTATACTGTGAATACCACTGGTGAATAAAGAAAATGCTTTGAGCCTATAGCAGGGGAGGGCAGAACAGAGGTAGGCAGGGAAAACTAAAGTGAATGTTGGGAGAAGGAAGGCAGAGTCAGAGAGAAGTCAGGGAGCCACTGCCAGAGACAGACATGCTGAAACTTTGCTAAGCCACAGCCTCGTGGCAATACACAGAATAATGAAAATGGGTTAAATTAAGAAATAAGAGTTAGCCAGAAATACACTTAAAGTATTAAAGTATTACAGAGTAATTTCCTGTAGTAAAGACTCTAGAACATAGTGTTTAAAACTCTATGTAGGCACCAGCTCAACTTTGCCGTGTTCAATGAACTGTAGTGTTGTCTTCAGCAGCAGAATTTGCTATCAGTTTGTGGAGAGCAACCTTGTAGACTTGGCCACAGCCTACATTGTTTGGGAACTTTCATGGAACTACTCTGGTCAACAACTGAATTAGATATAACCTATTCCAGTCCAGGAAGATTCATTGGGTGACAGGAGATGGCTAGTTAAGATTCTCTTTCCATCATTGTTTGGCAATTTTACTTAGATCACCTTCATACTGGTATACATTTTAGGAAGTGTCTACTCTCTTAGGTTTCCAAACTATTCTTCACGTGTCCATTAATGGCTGTCTCTCCCTGTACTCCCTTCCCTCTTTCCCCTTCTTATACTCTGGAATCCTATTGTTCCATACCACCCACCTATCCCTAACTATTCTATTTCTTTTTCCTAAGAAGAGCCATCTGTACTCTAGAGTTCCTCACACAATACCTAACTTCTGTGATTACATTGATTGCAGCCTGATTATCAATGACTTAACAACTAATAACTACATATAAGCAAATACCATATTTGCATTTATGCAATTAGGAAATCTCACTCAGAATAATTTTTTTCTATTTCTACCCATTTACCGTGAATTTTATTTTTTAAAAAATGGCAGAGTAATACTCTGTTGTGTTAATGTACCACATTTTCCTTATCCATTCGTCTGCTGAGGGACATTGAGGTTGTTCCCAATTTCTTGTCATTAAAAATAGAGCAACAGTGAACATGGTTGAGTAAGAGTCTCTATGGTAGGGTGAAGTATATTTTGGATATATGCCCCAAAGTGGTATAGGTAGATCTTGAGATAAATCAATTCCCATCTTCCTTAAGAACTCCCACACTGATATCCATAGAGGATATACAAGTTTGTATTAACACCAACAGTGGAGGAGTATTCTGCTTTTTCCACATTTTGCCAGCATGAGCTACCACTTGTTTTATTCAGCTTAGCCATTCTGGCAGGTATAAGATGAAATCACAAAGTATTTCAGGTTTGCATTTTCCTGAAGACTAAGGATTTTCTACATTAAGTATTTCTCAGTCACTTGAGTTTCTTGTTTAGAGAATTGTCTGTATATTTCTGTACCCCAATCTTGATTGTGTTATTTGATTTCTTGATATCTGATTTTTGAATTATTTATATACTTTACAGATTAACCCTCTATCAGATTAGTAAAAATCTTTTTCTGTTCTGTAGGCTGCTGATTTGTCCAAATGATGCTGTCCTTTGAAGTGCAGAAAATTATCATTTTCATTTGGTCCCATTTATTAGATATTCTCAGTGTCTGTGCTAATGGTGTCCACTTCAAAAGTTTTCCTGTACCAATGAGTTCAAGGTCATCCCTCACTTCTCTTCTATCATGTTTAGTGTATCTTATATTACATTGAGATCCTTGATCCATTTGGAATTTTATTTTGTGCAGGTTGATAAATATGGATCTATTTGGATTCCTCTGTCTGTAGTTGCTCAGTAAGTACCACTTTTTGGAAAAGCTCTCTTTTATTTCCTTGTACTTCTGTATTCTTTTTCAAAAGTCAGGTCTCCAGTGGTGTATGGAATTATGCCTAGGTCTTCAATGAGATTCCATTGATTAATGTGCCTTTTTGTTTCTATGTCAATACCATACTGTGTTTAAAACTATAGTTCTTTAGAACAAAATGAAATCAAGGATGGTGAATCTCCTAAAGTTCTTTTCTTATTTAGGATAGTTTTAGTAATCTTGGATTTTTGTTGTATGTGAAAAGAAAATTGTTCTGTCAAATCTGTAAAAAAAATGTGCTGAAACTTTTAATGTCATTGTATTGCACTTGTAGATTGTTTTAAGAAAAATAATTTTTTGCTATATTAATCCTACTAATCAATGAGCTTGGGTTTTTTCCATATTATGATACCCTTTAATTTCTTTCCTCAATATCTTGAGGTCTTTATCATCTAATCTTGCACTTTCTCAGATATATCGATCCTAAGATCTTAAATTATTTCTGGCTATTATGAAAGGTATCTAATTCTTGGAAGGCTACAAAGTTTTATGAGTTAATTTTGCATCCTGCTACTTTGCAGAAAGTTTTTTTATCAGTTGTAGCAATTTCTTGCTAGAACATTTAGAGTCTTTTATATATACTATCATATCTACAAATAAAGGTACTTTGATTTTTTCCTTTCTAATATGCATCCCCTTGATTTCCTTAAGTTATTGCCCTAGATAGAATTTCAAGTGTTTTGATGAATAGATAACAATATTGAGGACAGCCCTGTCTTATTCCTGTTTTTGGTGGAAGTGCTTTGAGTTTCTCTCCATTTAATTTGTTATTGGGTATATGTTGTTGGAGGCTGTATCAAACTCAAAATAGTTACACAGAAAGTATGTTATTTAAAACACTGTCTGACCAGTATCATAAGTGTATTGCTAACTAGCTCTTACATCTTAAATTAACACATTTCTATTAATCTGTGCATCACGAGTAGGTCATGGCCTACCATCAAAGTTTTGGCAGTTTCTGGCAAAGGCATCTGTCTCCTGTGGAGGCTACATGACTTCTCTCTGACTCTGTCTACTCTCTCTACATATCTTTTCTAGCCTGGCTATATTCTGTTAAGCCATTGGCCAGAAGCAGATTCTTTATAAACCAATGGTATACAGAAAGGAAACCCACATCACCTCCTCTTTTCTGTCTAAGTAAAAAGGAAGGTTTTAACTTTAACATAATAATATTACATAAAACAAAAAGTTATCAAGCAAGGATTATAGCTCCAATATTCATATCTATTTTATCTTTTATCATAACTAAAAAAGCTATAATTATAACTATCTACTCTTCAACTCCATCAAAAGTCTCCAGAAGGTTATAATATAAACAGAAAGTACATTATAAGCAACTTCTAATACTCTAGAATTGACAGAGACATTTTGCTGCCTGGACAGTCACCCAAAGTTCTTCAGTATCATTGGAGCATCCATCTTTAGCCAGGTCCATAGTATCTGGCAGACTTTCTCATAAAGCAGGAAATTTCTAAGATAGTTCTGCCTATATTGACAGTTTGTCAGACACTTTGTTCTGTGTCATACAGAAATTCTGGCAGATTCTTTCATGAAGCAGGAACCCAGAAGGACTGTTTCACCTTTAGGGAAGTTCAACTGTCATTTTTCTGTGGGTCCGGCATGTTCATTTCATACAGTATAGCATCAAGCAGTCCAGGCAAGAGCAGTTTCTTACCCAAATGGCTGACCAACTCCATAAGGAGCCTCTTTAATGCCCATCATTCTTTTGAAGTAATTGTCTCATTGTCATGAGAAGTCCTAAGTTTTTTTTTGTTGTTGTTGTTTTGTTTTGTTTTTTTTTTGTTTTTGTTTTTTGTTTTTGGTTTTTCAAGACAGGGTTTCTCTGTAGCTTTGGAGCCTGTCCTGGAACTAGCTCTTGTAGACCAGGCTGGACTCGAACTCACAGAGCTCTGCCTGCGTCTGCCTCCCAAGTGCTGGGATTAAAGGCATGCACCACCACCGCCCAGCAAGAAACCCTAAATTCTTAAAACACTTTAAATGCAATATTCTGTAGTCTCTGAAAGATTTGAAGAATAACTATCCATCTGAAATATATGTCTGTACATCTAGAAAACCTAACTAACATGACTACAAGTTTGACTATTATAGATGACTATTAATCTGTATTTCTTAATCATACATTACATTTCTAAATGAGCTGTACAAACACAATACCTAATGCCTTAATCAGAGCAAAAATACATATACACATTATAACAAAGTTGACCTTAAATTTGTATCAATAGACCAAGATCCATGCCAATGCAAATCTCTATAGCATATTCCCCCTTAAATGCAAATAAAGATTTATAAACAATTGCATTTATTATGTGTACATATATTGTTTCTCTAATCTTTCAAAGACTTTTAATATGAAGAAATGTTAGATTATGTCTAAGACTTTCTTTATATAATGAAATGATTATGTGGTTTTTGTCTTGCAGTGTGTTTAAATTGTGGATTACATTTATTTTGAACCATTTCTGCATCTCTGAGATAAAGTCTAATTGGACACGGTGGATGATCTTTTTCATGTGTTGTTGGATTCAATTTGCAAGTGTTTTATTTAGTATTTTTATATCTGTGTATCATAAACTATATTCTGTAATTTTCTTTCTTTATTGGGCCTTTATGTAGATGAGGTCTGTGTAATTGTGGCCTTGTAGAATAAATTGGCCAGTGGTCCTTCTGTTTGTATTTTGTGGAATTTTTAGAGGAGTATTGGCATTAATTCTTCTTTGAAAGTCTGATAGAATTTTGTGCTAAAATCATCTTGCTCTAGGCTTTTATTAGTTGGGAAGACTTTTAATTATTGCTTCACTGGGGGCTAAGTAGCTATTTGATTTGCTTATCTGTTTATGATTTAACTTTGGTAAGTGGTAGGATAAAGGAAAATTTACTCGTTTTGCTTTTTTACAATTTCAATGTTTTAGAGTAGAATTCTAAACTGTATCTTTATGAATCTCTGGACTTATTCATTGTCTGTTATTATTTCCTAATTTTCTTTTCCAGTTTTGTTAGTTTAGATCTTCTCTCTCTGCCTTTTAGTTAATTTGAATAGGGCTTGTTAATGTTACTGATTTTTTTCAAAGAACCAACTCCTTGATTCATAGATCCTTTGTATTATTTTTGTTTGTTTCTATTTTATTGATTTCAAACATTAGTTTGATAACTTGTTGCTGTCAAATTCTTTGAGGTATAATTCATCCTTTTTGTTCCGGAGTTTTAGGTGTGCTGTTAAGTTTCAAGTAAGAGATCTCTAATTTTTATGTAAACATTTAGTGCTATGAACTTACATTTTAGAACCACCTTCATTATATTCCCTAAGTTTGTGTATGTTGCATATTTATTCAATTTTAGAAAATCTTTAATTTCTTAATTTATGTCTTAACTTACATTTCATTCAGCAGTGAGTTATTCATTTCCCAAATGTGTGTAGTCTCTCTGTTGCTGATGATATTCATCTTTAATCCATGGTGATCAGACAGAATATGGGGTGTTATTTCAATTTTCTCATATCTGTTTTGTTCAAACATTTAGCCAATTTTAGAGAACATTAGAGAACATTCCTGAGAAAGAGAGATACTCTTTATGCTTGGGTGAATATATCTGAAAATATCTGTTAAATCCATTGAGTTTATAGTGTCTGTTTGGTCAGCCATTACTCTGCTCAGTTTTTGTTTGGATAATCTTTCTACTTGTGAGAGTGGGGCATTGAAATCTCCCATTATGCATGTGACGGTTAATATGTGATTAAAACTATTATGTTTTCTTTTCTCAAACCTTGTGTTTGATGCATAAATGTTCAGAATTTAATGTACTCTTGGTGGAATTTTCCCTTTAATGAGTATATAGTATCCCTCCCTATCTGTCCTGATTAGTTTTTGTTTGAAATCTAATTTGTCAGATTTAAAAAGGGCCAGATGAGCTTACTTCTTTAGTCCATTTGTTTGGAATATCTTTTTAGTCTTTTACCATTAGGTGATACCTATTCTTGATGTTAATGTGTTTCATGGATGAAGCAAGAGAATAGATTCTATTTTCACATCCATTCTGTTAGTCTGTATCTTTTTATTAGGGATTTGCAACCATTGACATTGGGAGATAACAATTTGTAGTGATTTTTGTCATTTTGTTGCAGTGGTGTGTGTGTGTGTGTGTGTGTGTGTGTGTGTGTGTGTGTGTGTGTGTGTGTGTGTGTGTGTGTTTGTCCTCTTTTGATTTACTGGTCTGAGATTATTATTCCCTGTTTTGTTATTGGGTGTGGCTAACTTAATTAGTTTGGAATTCTCCTTCTATCTCCTGTACAGCTAGATTATGTTGCTTAAAGATTTTACCATGGAATGCCTTATTTTCTTTATCTATTGTAGTTTAAAGCTTTATAGTTTAAAGTTTTTTAGTGTGGCCTGGAATCTGTGGTCTCTTAGAGTCTGTGGGACATCTTTCTGGAACCTTCTGGCTTTTATAATTTCTACTGAGAAGTTGGGTGTAATTCTACTTGATCTGCCTGTATATATTACTCGTTCTTTTCTCTTGGAGCTTTAATAATCTTTTTCTGTTCTGTTTAGTGTTTTGATTATTATGTGGCAAGGGGACTTCTTTATCTGATCCAAACTATTTTGTGTTCTGTATTCTTCTTGTACCTTTATAGGACTCTTCCTTTAAAATCAGGGAAACTTTCTTTTATGACTTTGTTAAAAATGCTTTCTGTGCCTCTGACCTAGTTTGCTTCTCTGTTCTCTAATTCTATTATTCTTTAATTTGGTCTAGTGTCCTAGATTTTCTAAATGTTTTTCTTATGCCAGGAGTATTTTAGATTTAACATTTTTTGTTTAAACAATGTATCCATTTCTTTACTTCTGTCTTCTATACCTAAGCTTCTCTCTTATATCTTTTGTATTCTGTTGGTGAAACTTGTCTCTGTAGTTCTTATTTGGGTGCCTAAATGTTTCATTTTCTTCAGTTTGGGTTCTCTTTACTGATTCTATTTTTATGTTATTGTCTTTAACAGTTTGATTCATTTTCTTCCACTGTTTGTTTTTCATAGAATTTTTAAAAACATGTTAATTTACTTCTTTTCATAGATTTTTTAAAATGTATTTATTATATAAATAACAAAATATGTGATAATAATAATAAGTATTTATTTACTATTCTGGTTACTGTCTTTACTATTTTATGTATTATTGTTATTTGATAATATACATTAGTTTAAATCAAACCTATGCAATAAAATTGCATGTTATATTACCCTACCACCAGGCTTATATCCATGGTATTTACTAAATGACTTTATTAAGAAATTGTGTGCAATATCTGGTCTATATCATCCATGTGCATTTAAGTGCATTCTGTGATGTTTGTAACACAATACAACCACCCAGTCACAAAATTATTAGAACTATTATTTGCCCTCATTGTTAAACAGTTTATCACTATAATCAGTGTTTCTGAAACTCAAATATTTCGAAGATTTTTAAAATGTAAATAGTGATATATTCCCATTTTTACTGAATAGGCTTAATTATTCCTATCAAATGGGGAATACTTAAATAACACAAGTCAATACAAAGTTCTACAGCCACTAAAATGTCATGAGAACTCATACAACACCAAAAGAGTTAGCAGAGATTTGAGTGTCTGTCTCTAAGAAAGGTATTTACAGTAGTAGACAAGTCAATTATCAATGACTTATCAATATTATAAATTAAAACGTTAAAGTAACAATGGGCTAGATGGTATTGTGCTCACAAGCTAGTCATACCTTGGAACATAAAAATGCCCCTGTACTACTGAATAGTACTCCATTGTATAAATGTACCATATTTTCTTTATTGATTCTTCAATTGAGGGCCATCTAGGTTATTTCAAGTTTCTTGCTATCATGAATAATGCTGCTATGAACATAGTTGAGCCAATATCCTGGTGGTATGAGTGTGCATCACATGGATATATCCCCAAGAGTGGTATGGCTGGGTCTTGATGTAGATTCATTTCCCATTTTCTGAGGAACTGCCATATTGTTCCCAAAGCAGCTGTACCAGATTGCATTCCCACCAGCAATGGAGGAATGCTCCTGATACTCCACATCCTCTCCAGCATAAGTTGTCTTTAGTGTTTTTGATCTTAGTCATTCAGATTGGTCCAAGATAGTATCTCAGAGTCATTTTGATTTGCATTTCCCTGATGGGTAAGGAGGTTGAGAAATTTTTAAGTCCCTTTCAGCCATGTGAAATTCTTCTATTCAGAATTCTCTTTTTAAACCTGTACCCCATTTTTAATTGGATTATTTGGTATTTTGATGTGTAGTTTCTTGAGTTTCTATATATTTTGGACATCATCCTTCTGTCTGATGTGGAGTTGGTGAATATCTTTTCCCATTCTGTAGGCTGCTGTTTGACAGCATCCTTTGCCTTACCGAAACTTCTCACTTTAAAGTGGTCCTATTTACTCATTTTTGTTCTCAGTGTCTGACTACAAGTTTTATATTCAGAAAGTAGTGCCCTCTACGAATACATTCAAGGCTACTTCTCACTTTCTCTTTTATGAGGTTCATTGTGACTGGATTTACACTGAGATCTTTGATCCACTTGGACTTGAATTTGTGAATGGGGGTAGATATGGATCTGTTTAGATTCCTCTACAGATCAACATCCAGTTATGCCAGCACCATTGGTTGAAGATGTTTTCTTTTTTTCCATTGTAAAATTTTAGCTTCTTTGTCAAAAATCAGGTGTTCACAGGTGTATGGATTAATATCAGGGTCCTTGCTGTGATTCCATTTATGTACCTGTCTACTTTTATGTCAATGCCAAGAGGTTTATGCTACTATAGCTCCATAGTTGAGTTTGAAGTCAGGGATGGTGATGACTGCCAATGTTCCTTTATTTTACAGAATTATTTTGGCTATCCTGGGTTTTTCATTTTTCCATATGAAGTTGAGTATTGTTCTTTGAAAGTCTGTGAAGAATTGTGTTGGGATTCTGATGGGGGTTGCATTGAATCTGTAGATTGTTTTTGGCAAGATTGCCACTTTTACTATGTTGATCCCACCTATCCAAGAGCATAGGAGAACTTTCCATATGACATCTTGAAACTTACAGGCAAATGGATGGAGCTAGAAGAAAATATCCTGAGTGAGGTAACCCAGAAAGACAAACATAGTATGTTCCCACTTATATGTGGATATTAGTCATAAAGCAAAGGAAAATAAATGTACAATCCACAACCCCACAGAAGTCAAAAAATGAGGACGATCCTAAGAGAGACATATGTGCAACCCACTGGGAAGGGTAAATAGACAAGTTCTCCTGAGTAAAGTAGAAGTGTGAGGGTGAAGGGTAAAATGGAAGGGGAGTGGGCAGAGGATAAGGGGAGTGGAGAGAAGAGCATGAAATATTGAGAAGGTTGAGTTGGGGGAAGGACAGAGAGGGAGAGCAAGGAAAGAGATACCTTTATAGAAGGAGCTATTATGGGGTTAGCAAGAAACCTGGCACTAGGTAAATTCTCAGGAATCACCAAAAGTGATTCAAGGTTAATAAGGCATTATGTCATCTATTTCTAGGGGTATTCTCTATCTGTTTATGTTTGTTTAGCATATCTATAGTTAGATATTTATAGTTAGATTTGATCTTTCTATAACTGCCTGTCCTGTAGGATTGTTTGGTATTCCTATAATATGCTTTATATTCTAATAAGCAAAAAACTGTTTAATTTTCTTAGACACATATGCTGGACCATTATCTGTTTTTCTTTGTGCAGATATGCCCATGATGGCCACAACTTCTAATAAATGTGTGATTAATGAATCAGGCTTTTCTGAGTTCAATGCAGTTGCCCATTTAAAATCTGAATAAGTGTCAATGGTGTGGTGGACATATTTTAATTTTCCAAATTCTGTAAAGTGGAACACATCTATCTGCCAGATCTCCTTTGAGTACCCTTTGGATAAGTCCCTGCAAGTAGTGGTATTTGGTTACAGAAAGACACCTCTTTATAATCTCCTTAGCTTGTTGAACATCTTTTTATAATCTCCTTAGTTTGTTTCCATGTAATAGAAAACTCTTTCTTTAAACCTTTGCTGTTGTCATGGTGTTTCTTATGAAATTCTGAGGTCTTCAGGACAAGTCCAATAAATATTTGATCAATTTCTGCATTACTTTGAACCTGGCAGACAAGTATTTGATTGGATGTGTGATATATATATATATATGACAAAGCCTATTCCTTTATGGCTTAAACCTGAATGAATAATGAAGTCAATTTTGTATCATCTGGTATAAATTCAGCAGTTTCAATATGCAAGATAACTCTTTTTTTTTTTCTTTGTAGGAACCTTTTATTTGAAGTCATTGGTTTGAATCTATTTTTTTTTGCCTTTGAGAAATCTTTTATTTTTTTTCCATACATTGTTTTGTTTTATTTTTTCCATTCAAGAACATAATTAAAGATAAAAAAATTTTTTTTCCTTTCTTCCCCTTCTCCCGGTCCCCTCCCACTACCCCCCACCCCTCCTCCCTCCCCCTTCTCCCTTGAAAGAGGGCATGGTGCCCTGCCCTGTTGGAAGTCCAAGGCCCACCCCC